>PVHP010004212.1:0-72753 GCA_004024765.1 Zapus hudsonius | reverse complement strand
GGAGGGGAGCAGTGGAAGGTGGGTGCAGTGGTGGGGAACAGTGAAAGGTGGATGCAGTGGAGGGGGGCTGTGGCAGGTGGGTGTTGAGGAGGGTGCAGTGGAAGGTGGGTGCAGTGCTGGGTAGTAGTGGAAGGTGGGTGCAGTGGTGGGAGCAGTGGAAGTTGGGTGCAGTGGTGGTGGACCAGGGGAAGGTAAATGCAGTGTTTTGGGAAACATTGAAAGGTGGGTGCAGTGGAGGGGGAGCAGCAGAAGGTGGATGCAGTGGTGGGGGAGCAGCAGAAGGTGGATGCAGTGGTGGGGAGCAGTGGAAGGTGGGTGCAGTGGTGGCGGGGGAGATTTTTGGGAATGCGGATGCAGCAGGTGAGTCTGGAATCCACTGGCAAAGTAAACCTTTTCTGTGAAGCTGAAGGGAACCACAGGCTGGGCCACCATGATGTGGTTTGGATGTTTAAATCCCCTATGGCTAGTGTGTTAGACCCTTATTCCGCTGTGCTGCTCAGTATGGGAAGGTGGGCATAGACCAGTGGGAGGTCTTTGCCTGCTGGTGCATGTACTTAGGGGACAGTGGATTTCTAGACTCTCTTGGTCCCTCTCTGCTCCTGACTGACATGTGAGCCTCACTCCCTGGTTCAGGCCATGGTGTGCCCCATCCACTGTTCTCCAGAACTGAGCCACAGCTGTGAGTTACCTGGAGCTGTCTGCTTTACCCGAGGTATCTTGTGGTGATGATACCAAAGCTGACTCACATGCCATCCTCAGCATGGTGACTGGAAGAACCCAGTGGGAAGATGACATTCCTCCCTACTCTTATGCTCCACCCACACTCATGCCATGTGACCTGCTTCAGCCAATGAGAAGTCAGCAAGATACAAGTAGAGGCTTTTTATCTTTTAAAAAAAATATTAAATTTTAAATTTTTATTAATTTGCAAGCAGAGAGACACACACAGAGAAAATGGGCTCTCCAGGGCCTCTAACTACTGCAAATGAACTCCAGGTGCATGTGCCACTTTGTGCATCTGGCTTCACGTGGGTGCTGGGGAATTGAATCTGGGTCATTAGGCTTTGAAGGCAAGCGCCTTAACCACTGAACCATCTCTTCAGCCCAAGAGAGGCTTTTAAACCCTTGGGCAATAGGCTTGCCTGAGGCCATGTGCCTCTAGGAAGTCTGCTGGTTCTCTCCTTCACCCCTGCTGACCTTCCAGGGCTCCCAGCACCTGCTGAAGTAAGCCCAGGGGAAGTGTAAGGAGATGCCCAGCTAGCTCTCAGAACCACCACTACTGTTCAGTCTTTCTGTGGTCAGCCTCTAGCTACCTGAGGGGATGGCTGTTACACGGCAGTAGCGGTCAATAGCTGAGACAAAGGCTGGTACATGGGATGGGTTGCTCGGCACTAGCAGTGGGATTGGCCTCCAGGCAGAGGCTGGAAACAGCAGCCCTGGTGTGCAGGGCTGTGAGCCACACCTCCAGCATGGGAACCTGTGGGATACAAGGTGCCAGGAACTCAGACAGTTTGCATCCAGACAGGATGTTCATTCGTATGCTGTGGCAGCCATGGCTGCTTAAGGTAAGGTGCTGGGAGTGACAGACGCTGGGGAAGGAACTACTCTGTTCTCAAGTCGAGCCGATGAAATATATGAGAACTCTGATATGCTAGGCTGAGAAATACAATTGTTCCTTATCACCAGCAGCCAGTAAAGGACCCATCCAAGGGAGATGGTTTTCTGCACATGTCCAGGTGTGGCTGTGAGGACCTTAATGTAGCACTCAGGACAGATGGAGGCCAGAGATTCCCTATGGCTGTCGGGCAGATACCCTGCATCCCAGGAGCTATCCCAGCCCAAGGGAGGTCTGCCTAATAGCTTCAACTATCCCAGAGAAAGAGGGGACAATCTGACAGGAATAGGACTCCAGGGTGAAGCTAGACAGGCACTCCTTCAGGGGACAGGATGGAGCTGGAACCTGGAGATGGGTGTGAGGTGGCTGCTACACTCTGCCCATTCCCCACTCCCCACATGTCCCCATAATGATGGAATGGCCTTTGTCCCGTGTCCTGTGCTCTATGCTATGGGAGGAAACACATCCAAGGAATGAATGATTGGAGGGGCCTCATTCACTGGGGTCAGTGGGAGCACTGTGTGGTGTCAGAGGCTTTCTCCATGGGAGCCCAGAGTAGCACAGGCTGCCCTGGCCATACCTACCATTAGTTTTCTCTTAACAGTGGGTGCTTGTCACAAGTGCAAGTCCAGAGCCTCATGAAAGCCATTTCCTTCTACTCACAATGTTTCAGGAGATCTTATAGAACCCATCTTACAGATGGGGAAACCAAGGCTGGGCTGCAAACTCCTGCTGGGCTCATGAATGTCAGCTCTCTACCTGGAGTCCTGGCCTTAGAGGGGAGGGAGCTGCCAAGCACTAGGGTTGGAAGGTTTGTGGTGAGCATTGTGTCCATTAATTGGAAAAATATTTTATTTATTTATTTGTAAGCAGAGAGAGAGACAGAGAAGAGACAGACAGACAGACAGACAGACACACACACACAGAGAGAGAGAGAGAGAGAGAGAGAGAGAGAGAGAGAGAGAGAGAGAGAATGGGCATACCAGGGCCTCTTGCCACTGCAAACAAACTCCAGACGCATGTGCCACCTTGTGCATCTGGCTTTAAGTGGGTACTGAGAAATGAAAGCTTTGAAGGCAAGCACCTCTCTGCTGAGCCATCTCTCCAGCCCCCACTGTATCCATTTAAGGGCAGGAAAACAGCCTAAGCACTGCCACCCTGAGTGCTTCATCCCAAAGGGGAAGTCACCTATTCTTCTGGGGCCCTGGAGGGGGAGGGGTCTCAGGCAGTGTTGGCTGAGGTGCTGCTTGGCCCCCAGCCCAACTCTGTGCTGTGGGTGGGTGGGTGGGAGGTGCTCCTGCCTGCCTGGGTGGGAAGGAGGCCAGAGGCTTTGAGCTTCTTACCCCCCAAGGCCGTGCCTGCATCCAGCACGGAAAGGGGCTGTGGCCTTGGGCTCCTTGCAGACAGGGAGGGGAGATGGCATGGATTTCATTGTTGCTATCTGGCTACAACTATCCCCAACCTCTCATGCTGGGGACTGGAGACCATGGTCCTAAGGCAGGTGCTGGCTGGCCTTCCTGATGTAACTCCTGGAACCTGGAATCTGTGCTGTAACTTCGTCTCCTGGCCTCTGCAGGCATCCATCGCCTCGTGGGGACACCTCAAGGAACCCCTTCATCAGACCCAGTGCAGTCTCTGCTCCCCTGTCCTTCTGATTATTCTCACACTGGGCACACTTACCTGGAGCCCAGATACTGGAAGGCTCTGTGTCCTAGTTAGCCTAAGAAAGGCAGTTCCCAGTGCAGGCTTCTCCATGAGCTGCCTGCCTTAGTTCACTGAAGAGAGTGAGTCCCAACCCACAGAAGTGTCCACGCTCCCAGCGGTTCTCCCCTGGTTTCACTGTCCTGCCCCACAGCTGAAGCTCAGGGCTCAACCTGCCCTTGCTCTTCCCTGCTTGGTCAGGGCCTGGTCCTCCTCCTACCCTCCACCCTGGGTAGGTTGGAGGAAGCATGGGGATCTCATCGTGGACACTGGAACACTAGTTAGTAACTGACTCATGTCAATACCTCCTCTTCCCTGTCTAGCCCTCCTCATGAGGCAGCTCCTTAAGGGTGATGGCGGCCAGGAGGGCCCTCAGAGCCTCATGGGGGAATGCTTCTGCTTAAGGACAAGGCCCTGTAGATTCAGTTTGTGTGGGTGGCAGAGCTGGGGTTCTTCAGTCCCCTTGTGTGGTCACTGTTCCTTGGCTCTCAGGGAAGCCTGCCAAGGGCCCCTCCAGGGTGAGACCCCCAACACCCAGATGCATTCGAAGCGTTCATATCTGGGTGTCTGCTGGGAAGTGGGGCACTTGGTTGTGTCTTGAGAACTCAACAAGTGTGCTTGTGTGAAGGTACCTGTCCATGAGAACCCTCTTGTGTCTGTTGATGCAGTTGGGGTGCCTATGTCTGCAGTGCCTTCATGGGGAAATCCTCAGCTTTGTGTGCACAGTGATTTAGAGCCCAGAAAATGGGGTTGGGGAGATTGCTCAGTGGTTAAAGGTCCTTGCTTACAAAGTCTACTGGCCCAGGTTCAATTTCCCAGACACTCATATAACACCTGATGCAAAAAGTGGTGCGTGTGCTCGCGCGTGCACACACCCTCAAAAATTATAAATAATTAAAAGCCCAGCAGGTACCTGAGGGCTGTGACTACACCTGGCTCAGGTGGGAGGCCAGGCTCCTTGGCTGGGTGAATGCTGCCATCTGGTGGCCAGCTTAGGGCTATACCTTCTGTGGGTCTCCTGGCTGCAGGATGATGGTCTGAGAGCCCCAGAGGCAGGGGTGTGTGGACAGAGGCTGTGTTTGCCTGACTGGCTCTGGGTAACGGTCTTCAAAATCAGCTCTTAATGGCATATCAGAGGGATGCCAATCCATGACAACTGACCCCTTTGTCCCAGGTGATTTGGATTCTTCTGAACAGGGTGTTGACAGGACTGTGGACCTGACACCCGTGGGTTTCCATGCAGAAGTTCACCAGACCTTATTCTGAGAAAAACCTCAGAGGGGTTACTACCCTGACCATTCTAGCCCCCAACACTAGTGGGGCCCTTCCCTGCCCCTCGCTGGTCCCGCTTATTTTACCCGTGCATCTAAATTGGGCCCTTGCTAGTTACTTCCTGAGGATTCCTGCATCCACCCTCCTTCAGTCCCTCATGGGTTCTGCGTGTGCCCCTCCAGCCATGGCATGGCTCTTGGCACATCATGGTCCCAATAAGTGAGTCAAAATAAACACTCCACTGCCATCATTCTGTGAAAATAGTGGGAATATATTTGAAAAGATGAGTTAGCTGTGATTTTTTTTTTACAGTTCGACCTCAGAGACCCTCTCCCCCCGCCACATGCCTTCATCCACATGAAAGAATCTGATAGACCCCAGCACTGTTTAGGGAGGCAGTTTGGGCCTGATTTGGTCTTGTTTGAAATGTCAAAACAAAACCGTTTGACATTCACATTGCACCCAAGCTAAAAAGTACAAAACAAAACAAGACAGGAATCTCTGAGACTCACCCCCTCCACCCCAGCCCCGGGAGGAGTGGGAAGGGTCTCCTCTCTTCCTGCTGAACAGGACGTGTACAGCTGTGGCACACGGCATGTCCACAGCCCAGCCCTGAGGGTCTTTTTGCTGTTGGGATCCCCCAAGGCTGGATTCTGGCTGGGGTAGGCCCATGGGGCTCTCTTGAGCCCTGGGTCTCAGCCTTCCTGGCTAAGTTTGCTCACCCTATCTATCCCTTGGCTCTGATCCAACCAGGGAGCCAGTATTCACATTACAGCATGGGAATAGCACCAGAACCTTCAGAGAAGACTTGCTGGAACCTAGAGCCAGAGCCTAATGAGGGAGGAAGGCTCTAGAAAGGGGCTGGAGGGACCACTGGGCACTGGCCAGAGGAGTGGCTTTTTTCTGCATTCCCTGTAGGAAGCCGGACCCTGGAGCAAGGCGCTGGAAACATCAGCAGTGCAGTGGGAGGCCAGCATGACCCAGTGGTGGTGGGGGACAGGGGTCTTTTGTGCTCTCTGGGACCAGGTGGCTCAGAAATGGCCCATGTGACCGCTAAGGTCACTTTGGAATTCCAGCAACAGCAGCAAGACAAAGAGGGCAGCTGCCACCTTTTGGCTGGCTGCCTTCATGTGCTTCCCTGCTAGGTGATGGAGGACTCTGTGCAAATCTTCAAACATGGCTTCTATAACACGTGGTGCCGGGCCAACAGGGCACAGAGTGGGGGAGAGGTGTGAGCTGTTTTCTTCAAATACTTGGTACCAAGGAAACAGCTGCATGGCTTCAAAGGGGTTGTGGCTGCTTCATCCCTCACTCCAGCCTTCCAGCAAGAAAGCCCTGTTCTCCATCTGAACACCTGCAAGAAGTCAGTTGTGTGGAAAGGACAAGTGTCTTGAACACTGAATGGCCAGATGAGAGCCCCCTAGCTGGGCTCCCGGGCACCTGGTCTTATGGGTCACTGGGAAGTGTCCTTCTTCAGAGGAATCTTGAAGCTGGTCAGTTTCTGGCCGAAGAGCTGGTTGAGGAGGTCGCTCTGGGCCTCTGCAGTCCGGTGGTCTCGGGGCTCCGTGGGCTCAGCACTGTGGACAGCTCTGTACCTCTTGTGGGGCCTGGACAGGGGTCTTGCTTGCTGGAGGGAACTCCTCTCAGGGGCGTGGCTGGCGTCCCCCTTACGCTGTGTTGTTGGCTGTGACCTACTCTTGCCACTCTGGCTACTGGGCTTGGCGGGGGGAATGCGGCTGGGAGTTGCCTGCTTTCGGGGTGCCCGGGGAGGCTTCTCAGGGCCTGAGAGGGCTCTCCCCATGTTATCTGCACTTTCACACCTGGCCAGTCCTGGGGCCTGGCCCTTCCTTCTCTTCTCGCTGTTCTCTCTCTTCTCCCTGGGCCCCAGGGGCCCTTGAGATCTCTGATCACTGGCTTCTCTGGACCCCCTGGTGCTGCCCCTCACCTGGGCTCGAGGTGGAGGCTGGTCTGGGTTGGGGCTCTGCTGGCCTGGGCAGCTGGACTTGGCTGGTGTGGTAGCTGTCTCACTTTGCAGCTGCCCATTGGCTGGCTGGGGCTGGCTACCACCCCCTGTTTGGGTGCTGGAGGGTAGTCCCCCACTGTCTTGGGTGTTAGGTTTCGGTTTGGCTTTAGGGGTGCTGAGCTTCACCTTATCTTCAGAGCTACAGGCCGGCTCTGCAGATGACAGGGTCCCCATCCCCATGGGATTCCTTGGTCGTGCTGAGAGCTTGGGTGTTTTGCTGGGAGTGGGCACTGCCGACATGTCCTTTGATGATCTCTGGTAGGCTCCATCCTTGGTGGCACTGCCCTTCTGAGAGGGCCTCCCCATTCCCTCCTTAGGTACCATGTGGCATGTGGACACTGGCTTCTCTTTCTGGAGAAGAGAATGGTTGCCAGGCACACATTTTCCTCGGGTGCCCAGGCTCCTGCGTTTCCCTGACAAGTGAGGGGTTCTCTTTTCTCTCGAGGGAGCTTGCTGCTTATGGGGTCCAGGGGTGTCTGGTAAGGCTTCATCCTCAGGCTTTTCCAGGGATCTGTCCAGCTTGTGGTCACTCGTGCCTTCTGCCAAGACAGCTGGGAAAGTAGGCAGAAGGTCCTGGTCATTGGACAGTGGGTGATCTCCCCTGAGCACTTGGCTTACTGGGTCCACTTGCCTCTCTTGGGAACCAGGCTGGTCTTGGGTGGGTCTGGTCGTCACTTCAGAGCAAAGCAGAGGCACAGCAGGGAGGGAGCTCTCACTAGGGGCAGGGCTGCGTGGGGATGAAACCTCATCCACACCGGGCCCAGCAGGGCTGTTGGGCATGGTCACTCTCGGTCGCTTGATGGGCAGTGTGCCCTCGGTGACTGGAGCCTTCCTCCAGGGACCCCCAGGCCTCCTTACACCCCGGAGTGAGAAGGGCTTCTGGCCGCTTCTCAGGTGCTTGTCCATGTGTCTGTCAAACTGCTCCTTCTTGGCAAAGGTGTAGTTGCAGGAGCTGCAGACGAAGGACCTCCTGATGACATGCATGACATTAGCGCAGAGTTCGCAGGTGTACAGTGGGGTATGCGGCAGTTCCCGGTCCTCCCTGACCCCGTGCGTGTCCTCCAGGTGAGCGCGCAGCCCGCAGTGCTCGGGGTAGACCCGGGGGCACCTGGGACACAGGTAGACACGCTGCGGGCTGTGCACAGCTAGGTGTCGCTGCAGCTTGAAGGGCTTGGGGAACTGCTTCCCGCAGTGGTGACAATCCCTGGAAGGGTCCTTGCAGTCCTGGTGGACTGGGATGGCCTGGAGCAGGGGCTCACTGTGAGACCAAGGGTCTGGGGAGGGGTTAGGGGACATCTTGATGGAGCATATAGCAGGGCTACTGGTCACAGTGGATGGGCTACTGCTGGCACTGGTCAACGCATTTGGTGTGGAGGCACCATCTTGGCAGGTGGAGGTAGGAACCTTAGGCTTTCCTGCCTCCTTCCTGTCTTCCTCTTCTAGCTCCGAAGCTTCCTTGGGGTTCCTGTGGGCCTTGCCACTTGAGCGTTTGCCCCTCTGGGGTTTGGACACTTGCTCTACGATGCTGTTTAGAAACTGTGTGAGGGGACTGTCACCCTCCAAGCACCCAGGCAGGTCCCCCAAGGCCCGTCGCGTCTGCCTGTTGCGGGCGAAGCGAGCTGCGTGCTCCCGCAGGTGCTGGTTATACATCCAGACATCAGCCACCTCCTTCAGGCACATGCCACAGGCCCACGGCCCTGCCTTGCCCTGCACGTGTTTCTCCCATAGGTGCTCCCGCAACAGCTCCCGCGAGCCGAATCTGCGCTCCACGCACATGTAACAGGTGGGGGGTGGCGAGGGGCTGTGCATCAGCTTGTGCAGGTCCAGCTCACCCAGGCTGTGGAAACGTTGGAAGCACACCCTGCACTTAAAGGAGGCCTTCCTGCCCTTTGCGGGTCGGGTTCTGCCTTTGGCCAGTCCTACCCTGGCTGTCTCCTCTGCCCTTTGGCTCGGAGACCTCTGTGAGGTCTCTGTGGCCTTGAAATCTAAGAGGTTTGGGCTGGGGATCCCTGTGAGGTCATCACAGGGTTCCAGAAGGCACAGGTCTTGCACCTCCAACTGAGAGCTGAGCACCCCAAAGTCTTTGGTATGAAGCAGGGATAGGCTGGCATTTCCAGGAAGTCCACTGTCATTGTGTTCTCTTTCAAGGTTGGGGGGCTCTGGGCTCATGTCTCCAACAGAAGAGGACGTCTCGTAGGTGGGGGTGCAAAGTTCCAGTCCTCGCCAGGCTGCTGGGACCATGTGCAGCTGGGGAATGGCCTCTGTCCACTCGTCCTGAGCCTTGTTGTAGCAGCATGGAGTCTCCTCTGCATAGCTGGCCTCCTTGCTGGGTTCCAAGGCCCACAGGCTGAGGCCAGGGTCCCAGGGGTCAAGGCCAGGCATCTTGCTGCTCAGGAGCCCATCCAGAAGGAATGACTCATGCAGACCTATGGTCTCATCATCCCATGGCTCCTCTTCCTCCTCTCGAGACAGGCAGAGGGATCCTGAGTCGCTGAGATCTGTAGGCAGGCGGGTGGAGGACAGCATGTCACCTCCTGGCTCCTCACTGCTTGGTTCCACTGGTGGTGAGCGCTTTGGCCTTTTACAGCGCTTCCCATAGACACGTGGGTTCTTCTTCCGAGCAAGGCGGCCATCCAGGGGGAAGAGCTGGGAAAAAGATACCTCGTCGTCAAACAAGCTCTGTGGGTCCCTGAGACTGGAGCTGAGTGCTTCAGGTGTTGTGTCCTCAGGCCCTTGGACGCCACCTTGGGTTTCTGGGTCATCTAGGGGGCCCTCAAGGCAGCTGCTGACAGTGCTGCCCACTTCAGAACAGAGTGCTCCATGAGGACCAGGGGTCCCCTCCTCAACGCCTTTGTCCGATCTGTCCTTGTTGGACTCTGCAGGCTGGCTCTCCGTGGCCAAGGATGGTTCTCTGCCAATGTCCAGTGCCTTGACCTCTCCTGATCCTCTGAACCACCATGTCAAGGCTACCTTCTGCTCCACTGGCGGCTCCCTGTCCATCCTCTCTTGATGGACCTTCCAATCTTGGGGTGCCTTCTCGGCCATCATCTCCTCTGCACACAGAGCCTTTGGGCCTGTTTCTGCTGCTTCCTCTAGCACCCTGGGGACCCCTGTGATGGAAGGAGAGAGCCACACCATATCTGTTCCACATTCTCCCTCAGGAGAGAGGCTTGGAGCGAGAGCAGTGGGGTGATGAGCACTCGAAGTTGATGGATCTGAGTGGAGCGGATGTGAAGTCATGTGGGCAGAGTCCTGAAAACCCGGCTCTGTCTGTCTCCTCACCCTTGGTTTTCCTGCTTTCTGATTTGATTTCCTTTCAGAGTGGTTGCAGGCGTCCGCAGGCTCTCTGTCTCGCCGTTGGCCTCCGGTCTCTGCCTGTCTGGGATGGAGTTGGCCTACTTCAGGCTGGCCTGATCTCCTTGGTTTTGAGGCTGGAACCCTGACACCCTTTCCTTGCTCCATAAGGCCTAGTTGCTGGCTGAGGGGAGCACCTGGTGTCCAAGACCCCTTGGATTTTCTTGCCACTTTCAACACCTCAGGACTCGGGGTATCCTCAGATGCTGTAGAGCCCTGGCTGGGGGGTGACTTGGCAGCATGACTGGAGCCTAGGGGCCAGTGACTTGGTTTCTCCTTTTTGGGTGCCTTGCGGCTTTTCTTCCCAGGGGTTTGGCACATTTGGGCCTTGGGCTCTGGAGGCTGACGAGCATGCAGGGCAGTGGGGCTTGTCTGGGAGCTGGCCTCGCTGTGTAGCCGATGCTTCCTGGCTTTGTGTCTGCTCAGGCCGGCTCTGGAGCGGAAGGAAGCCAAGCA
Source organism: Zapus hudsonius (assembly GCA_004024765.1). Taxonomy (NCBI): domain Eukaryota; kingdom Metazoa; phylum Chordata; class Mammalia; order Rodentia; family Dipodidae; genus Zapus; species Zapus hudsonius. The sequence continues at coordinate 62,332 of PVHP010004212.1, read as the reverse complement.
GACCTCGCAGGTCACAGGTGGCCCTGCTGGGGCCTTGTCCATGGGCTCAGACTTCTTTTTAAAGCCTTGAGGTTTCTGTTTGGGGTCTTCGGGATTAAGGTGGTCATTCTGGGGAGGACGTCTGTTGTGGCTCTGAGGAGAGTTGGACTCCAAGACAGCTTGGGCCACGTGGAGCCCTGTGAACGGGCCTTGGGAACCAGCTCTAGATGCCTTTGTCACGTCTGAGTGCCTGGCCCCAAGTGTCCCTGGATGCTCCTGTCCTTTGCTGCTGGCTCCTTCCTCGCCTTCCAGGCAGTTGTGAGAGTCTGGCTCTATGGACCCCAGTGTGGCAGGGGCTGTGATGTTATGGCCTCCTCTGTGGCCAGGGCAGGGGGTGATGTTCTGTGGCTCAGAGAAAGGGTCCTTGTGTGTCCCTTCTGAGCTGGTGAGGGATGGGGTCCCCATGCAGTGAAGGTCTGACATCCCAAACTCTTGACTCAAATCTGTGTCACCTTTGGTGGGAATGTTGGACAGGCCAGCAGCTTCAATGTTTACTCTCGGGGAGTTGGGCAAGTCAGGAGGAGTGGTGGCATGGGAAGGAGACCCCTTCAGCTCCTCTTTTCTGGAATCTTCTAGCGTTCCTACCTTGCTGCCTTTAGGACCATCTCTGCCAAGTCTTGTATGGGTTGAGACACAGATAAGGCCAGCCAGGCCAGAGGGAAGGTCTTCGGGACTGTTAGCTTGCAGGAGAGAATGGTGGGGTAGAAATTCCTCAGGGCCACACTGGCTGGTCATCAAAGGCGGAGAAGCTGCTGGGGCCCCACTATGCCCAGCATCTGTGGGGGCTTGGACACTGCCAGCCCTTCCCAGAAGCGCTGAGACAGAGGCTGGCTGATGTCGGGGGCTGGGAAGGTCTTTGCATGAGGGAGATGCCTGAGGCCCTCTGAGCTCAGCTCTAGTTTTTGTGGTAGAAGGCATAGAGGGAGGGTCTTCCTGGGACAGGGACTCAAGGCCACAGGGAGTGGGAGTGGCTGGGGGTGTGACTAGAGCCTTGTTGAGCAGCAGTTGTGGGGACTGGCGTGGGCTGGCAGCTTTCTCTGGGCTTCTCTCCACAGGCCACATGGCTGCCTTCAGGGATGGCACCGAGGACTTGCCATCTGGCTGTGTGGGGCGTGTGGAGGATTGAGCCTGTTCCCAAAGACCCAGGGCTGACCTTCTCACCTCACACTCCTCTCTGGCCCTGGCCAGTCTGGCTTTCGGATTTGTGCTAATTTTACTGAGTGCGTCTGGACCTTCTGAGCTCCTCCAGTTATCTAACGGGAGCTGGCTGGCTTGGCCTTGACCCTTAGGCTTCTTAGCTTGGCCAGTCGAGCCCAGATGTCCATCTGCCTCAGGCCCCAGCTGGCATCTGGCCTCTGTAGGGACAGCTGTCATCTGCCTAGCCCCTGAGAAGCCCCTGTTCATGCTGGCCCCTCCTAGAGTTGAGGTGTCCTCAGGCTGAGGGCTCTGGGCATTAATAGGAAGCAACTCAGGCAGGTCATGGGTGTCACCATCCCTCTTGGCGCCAAGCCCCAGGACCTGGAGGGAATGAAGTGAAGGGCAGGCTGAATCCTGAGGACTTGGTTCAGGGAGAGAATTGGGTACCCAGAATGGACTTGGCATAAGATGGGACCGAGCCCTGCTGCCCTGGAGGGCAGGCAGTAGGGAGTCTCCCACAGGGGCAAACTCACCCTCCAAGTCAGGCCCCTCTGCCATGGGGTGGGTGAGTCGAGCCCCTATGGAGCTCCCTACTTGGTTCTCAGGGTGTCCTCTGGAGGCATGACTGGGATTAGCATCTGGAGGTGGGGTGGCATCCAGATGTGCACCCCTAAGTGCTACATTGGGTGCCAGGGCCAGATGGGCAATGGGGCTGCTGAATGCTTCCAGGGCTGGGGAACTTGGGCAGTGTTCCTGTGCCTCACGGGAGTCTGGGGAATGCCGTCGTCTGGAGTCACAGGGACGCAGCAGTGGCCTAGTCTCATTTTGTGTCCTGGGTGTCTTACTATTTTTAGGAAATAAAAGTTTGTGATTTGGGCTGCACTTGGCTAAACTCCCAGCATCCATCAGGAGTTCCTGTTGCTTGTTGGATTCAGGCAGACAGTCACCTAGGGGGACTTCACCATCTGCCTTAGATATACCAGCTTTCTGCTCTGTCTGAGGTCTGAGCCTGTCCTTTGGGGGGCTGGAAGAAGCCCCAGAAACCAAGTCTTCCTGGGTCCCGGAGGGAGGGACTGCTTCCTCTCTGTGGCGGATGGTTGGGCAGGGCCACTGTTCCTGGGGGCTCCCAAGAGCCTCTTCTTGCTGTGGACTGGACCCCTTTAGACCTATCAGGCTGGTTACTGAGAGTGTGTCCCCACAAGATGAGGTGGCTTGGAGGGTAGATGGCAGGAAGGCTGGCTCTGGGCCTAGGCTCGTCTTGTCTGCACACGTGGCTTCGTCAGGCTCTCCTGACGTTCCCTGTGGGCTTCCTCTCCTTTGTAGCTGGCTTTCTAATTCACTGACCAATCTTTTGATCTCCAGCTCATCCTCACACAGATTGCTCATAAAGCTGATGTTACATTCCCTCCCCTTCCCATGCACAGAGGGAGCGCTGGGGGATGCTGTCTCTTCAAAGGGACACTTTTTGCTGAATGTCTTCCCCTCAGAGAGGTCAGGAAACGGGCCAGGCAGCATGGCAGAATCTTCCTCCAGCATCAGAAATGAGGGGTATAGTGGATCTGTCAGCGGTTTCTTCGAGTGAGAGTCAGTACACGACACTGGCCCATGGGCACGCTTGTTTGCAGACAGGCTATCATAGAGTGGTGGGTCGAATCCATCCTCTGGCAGCCCAGCAAACAAGGATGTAGATTCCAAGGTCAATGGCGAGTGTGCTTTGCCTGGGTCCAGTTCAATTTCGCAGTGTGGATTCTTTGGTGGTGTTGGTTCTGGGGTTTCCACACCATCCTGGCCAAGGTAGCAACCACTCGCAGGTGGTGCGTCCACAGTTAAAGGCTTGGAGCGTGGGCTTTCAGGGAAGCAGCTAGTCAGGCCCTTGGGTCCTAGGAGTAATTCACAGGGGCTGTTGCCATTGGGCTGGGGTCCCCTTTTTGTAGCTGGATCCCCCATGGGGTGTTTGTCACAGTGATCGGGACAACTAGGCTCAGAGTTCTTGAAGACCATGATGCTTGGGTTGGGGTAGGCAGCATCTGAAGCACCAGCAATAGGTGCCAGGCACTCTCTGAGCTGAGAAGCAGGGGGGTCCTCGCTGTCGTGGAACCTGGGGATATTTGTGAAGTCAGAGGCATCTAGCAGATGACCTGAACCTGGTGTCAGCGTGCTGGTGGGCAGCATATCAGGACGGTTTTCCGACAGCCTGGGTGGACTAGGTTGTGGAAGGTCCGGAGTTGAGTGTCTGGGACTCTCTCCGGCACAGGTTACTGGCGAGTTGGATATCTCTCTGAGTTTTGTGGTGTCAGAACATAACTCTGAAGCAGTTTCAGGCTTCTTGACCTCCCGGGGGAAGCCCAAGGGTGTGTGGTTTTCCTCTGGGGTCTTTGTGGTGGTGATGGGGACTGCTGTGGGGGGATCAGGGGCTCTTTCCATGGAGGCTTCTCCAGTACCCAAGCTTTGCGATGGGCCACACTTTTCCCCTGGGTTGGGGGAGACCTTGTTTATACCAGCCCCCTTCCTCATGATCTTTTTGGGGCCCTGAGTCAAGTCCTCTTCCTTCTTGTCACCTCGGTGCCGTCTTCTGCGGCTGTGGCGGCAACGGCCTTGGAAGCTGGGACCCTGCTGCCTAGGGCCATCATCTTCCTCAGACTCAGAGGCACAGCCATGCCCCTTGACCTTGCTGTCCTGGGCGCTGGATGGCCTTGTGGTCAGCAGGCGGACCTGTGGCACCTGCCGTCGGTAGCGCCTGTTTTTCTGCTGGACAATTTTGTGGATCAGTTCCTTGCTCCAAGAGCCACCCCTTGTCCTCCTCTTCCTAATGTCCTTCCCTGATGGGATTCGCAGGCTCTTGGAGCTCCTGGTATCCATAGGGGTGGAGGTGGCTTTGGGGACTCGGTCCCGGGTTGGTGGCCTCTCAGAGCTGCAGCCCCTCCTCCTTGGCCTTAAGCAGATGGCTCTGGTGGGACCATTGGAGCTGTTGTTCACATCTAGCTCTTTCTGGAAGAACTTGAACTGCTTTCCTCTCCTCTGCTGCCTGGTAAGGTTGGTCACATCTGCCTCTGTGGACACCAGGCCCAGGGAGCGGGTTTTGGGTCTGGTCCTGGTTGGGCAAACCCTGTCACCAGCAAGTGAGGCTTGAGACTCTGGCATGACAGATCCAGCTGGGAGCAGGGGCTGAGTGCTGGTGTCTGAAGTTGTCCTCACCTGGGCACTCGAGGGCTGCCCCGTGCTGGGTACCCTCGGGCCTGAAGGCTCCTCATCAGCAAAGACATCGATGAAGCTGCTGTCTATCTCAGGGCTGTCCGACTGGTACTCCATACCGTCGAGAGCCTCGGTGATGAGCCTGTCTAGCTTGGCGTCGTCCTCCATGTCTAGATCTGAGGCAGGGAGAGGGAAGGGATTAGCAGCCAGACCGGGCAGGAAGCTTGTTCTTAGGGTGTCCTCTTTGACATCTACTTGGACGAAGGAGGCACTCTGGCTGTGTTCAAGCAAGTCTGGCTGTGCATCGGCAGGCTCCTTTGGGGTGGTGGTGGTGGGCTGTGGGGGGCCATCCTTGGGCTTGGCTAGGAGCAGGCTGCAGAACTGCCTGTGTTCCAGGAAGGTGGCCAGGCTGCTGTAGTTCCGGTCACACTGTCTACAGGTCAACAGGACGTCCAGCTGGTCTAGGCTGGCACTGCTCAGGGAGAAGTGCTGGGAAGAGTATGAGGATGGCTCTGGGGGAAAGCCCTGGAGTCCTCCCCTGCCCACCATGGGGCTCTGGCCAGGGAATGGGGCTCCCTCCAGGCTCTCAAAGGTGTCCTCAGCCCCTAGTCCATCGGTGGAGAGAGGGAAGACTTTGGCTGGCTCTGGTTGGTAGTGGGTGGAGAGGGAATGGGGTGGCTCTGGGGACGGGAAGGGGCTCCCTGTCTCCTGGGAGTGGGTGGGGGGCAGGAAGAAGGCCGAGGGCCCCAGGGGGCCGGGCTGTTGGCTGTCCTCGGAGCTGGGGTTGGCGGGGCTGCTGGATGGCGGAGACAAGGACGAGCAAGTGCTGTTGCTGGTTGTGTGTGTGGCAGGGGAGGGCAGAGGGGACTCGCTGGGAGAGGCTCCCACCACCCGGGGTGGGGGCAGATTGGGGGCACCTCGGGGTGACATCTGTGTCTGGGTTCCCCCAAAGAACAGGGGCTGGGTTATGGGGTCCTTCAACTCGCCATAGGTGAGCAGCCCTGGGGAGCTGCCTGGCTGACCTGTGCTGCTTCTCAAGGCTGACAGAGTCTCTCCGGTCCCAGGCACCATGTTGGCGGTGCCCAGGACCCCCTGACTTACACCCTGCCACTCGGACGCCCCCCTGGGGAAGGGAAGTCGGTTTAGCACCCTCATCCGATGGGGGGCTGGCCCAGGGGATGTAAGCACTGGTGGCCAAGACAAAGGAGGGCTCTGGGGGAGGCAAAGCCGCTGGCCTTCAAAGAACACAGCCCTGGCAGTGGGTGTGGGGCCCAGGGAAGGCATGGGGTAAGGTGCTGCCACGGGATCCCACAGCTGGGGCAAGTGAGTGGGTGGGGGTGTGGGGGTGGGCAGCTCTGTGTCCAGAGGCCCCGGGCTGGTGCCCACCCCATTGGCTCCATACCCCTGCCCTGGAAAGTGTCTCTGGGGTGGAGGGTTTGAGGGTCCCCTGGGGCTCCCCATCCTATCATGGTTGGGAGAGGGCCCTTCAGGAAGGACTTTGGTCAGGCTCTTGTGCAAACTGTTGGGGAAAGGGCTTGAGGCCGAGGGAGCAGCACCAGGTGGAGAGAGGGTGCCTCCAAGGTCGCTGGGTGTGTTGAGGTTGCCCGGCTGGCCAGGGTGGCAGGGCAGGGGTGGGTAGGTGGGGCTTGTGCCCAAGGCCGCCTCTGACCATGTTGTCAGGGGCTGGTGGAAGGCAAACACCACGGCCCCAGCAGCCTGCTCGTGCTGGGCTCTGTCTGTAGGGAAGGGGTAGGAGATGGGGACCCTCTGTGGGCTTTCAGGCCTGCTGCCTTTAGGGAAGGGCTTGGGCTCAGCAGAGGAGACCCCAAAACTAGCACCTGGGAAGCTGTTTTCAGCAGCAGGAGGCCAGGGGTTAGCCCTGCTGGTCTGGAGGTCTGAGTGAGAGGCAGGCCTCAGGGGTGGAAGCCCAGGGGTTGCACTTGGTGAGGTACAGTTGGTGGAGGTAAAGCTGGAGGGGGTCTCCTGGAAGCACCTTTGGGAGCTGATGTCTTTGGGAGAAGGCAGGGGCTCAGTCCTTGAGACACTGGGCCTGCGGAGGGCTCTGGTTCCTTGGCCCTGGGGACCCTCCGTCTCTGGGATCTCAGGGGGCTTGTCAAGGGTGGGCTTAGTCCTTGAGCCCATGATGCTCAGAGCATGGAGCTGTGAAGGGCTGCTGTCTGTCCTGCCACCCGGCCACACTTGAACCCGTGCATAGCTCCTCCTGGCTGCTGTCTGAGGGCTGCTGCACTTCTTCAGGGGGCTGTTCTGGGCCTGCGTCCTCACGAGTAGAGCCTTGTGCTCCCCATTCTTGCATTGCTTCAGCTGGGCCTCAGGAGGCTCCCTGGTTTGAGCCTCGCTGCCTGCGTCTCTCATGCCCTGAATGGTCCTGCTGGCTGAGGCATAGTCCTCAAGGGGATGCTGGGAGGGATGCCCCAAGCTGTTGGCAACTTGGCAAGGTTGCAGGTCTCTGGTCATCATTGGGGGCCGCTCCCCTGGCATGGCCCCACTGTCCTCAGTGCTAGGAGGATGCAGTGGTTGGAAGAGGGGCCTGGGGTGTGTGCTGGGTGGTCGTTTTCACCCCCTGGGGGGTCCCAAGGAAGCCGGCTTTCATGGTCTTGAATGGAACCTGTAAGGAAAGGGCAGAAGTGAGCCAGGGGTTCATAGGGGCTCGGATCCCCCCTGGGAGGCAGGGAGCTTATGTTAGGCTTTGTGGCCTGTGGAAACTGAGCAGCCAGAAGCAGCTTTGTGTTGAAATCCCCTCTCTATGGAAAGGGGCTGCCTGTGTCATATGGAGCCAGGGACTTTAGAGAGAGGTGAGGGAGGGAAGGAAAGAATTGGAGGAGGGGGAGATGGGACCTATCAGGGTCTGAGTGTCTGAGAAGACCACCTGTCTCTGCAGAGCAGATCCTCCAGGAACCCTCCGTGCATGCACCATCCATGCTTGGCCCCCAAGCTCTAGACCTACAACCAGGGTAGGTTGGGGAACTTCAGGAGACATCAGACACTCGTGGCCATCAGGGGCTTGGCTCTGGACACACCTGCACTAGGCTGGCCCTACTGTACTAACTCACATATTGAGGGGCCTCTCCTATGGGCTGCTTTGGTGGTTAGATAGGATGGACTTCAGTTCCTCCATGCTGGGGAGCCTCCAGCTTTGAAAAGGTACCCTCCTTTCTGGGTCTCAGACATTCTGGTTCGACAGTGCATGTATCTGGCCTAGGGACCCTAGGACCTGGGGAAAGTCCCACCTAAGAATATAGCTTCTATAATCTGTACTGAAGCCTCAGTGTCTGGCCATGTCCCCTTCTGCCTCTGTGCCCCCTTCACCCTCACAGCTCTGTCCTCAACTAGACTACCGGGGGAGTCTTGGTCATGATTCCCTGCTGAAAGCAACCCTGGGCCCCTCCCTCATCCATCACTTATTTTCTGGGTTATCCTCCAATGGGACTCAAGGCTTTGCAGCCTGACATGACCAAGCTCACTGCTTGAGGAAGCCCAGCTTCTTTCTTTGCCACCCAGGGCTGGCTCTACCCCACTGTCCTGTATCCTCACGGTATGTGTTCTATGTGGATGGGACCCAGGTCCACACATTGGTTAGGGAGCAAAGCTGAGGCTTTGGTGATGCCACGGGCCATTGGACCCTGAACTTAAGTGGACATGACCTTTTAGGGTGACATTCTGGCCACTAATCTCAGGCCTACCATAGACCAGAAAAGCCCAGTGACTTGCCCAGGGACACACAGTAGGAAAAGCAGCTCTTTCAGGGACACCGTGCTGCCCCACAGGCCCTGGAGGCTTCCCGGGCCACCAAAGGCCAGGCCTGCACCTGTTTTTCTAGCCAGTAATAGGCATGGTGTTCCCTCTGAGACAGGCTTCCCTGAGGACTGTTTCACTCAGAGAGATGTCTGCTCAATTTGGCTAGACTAGCATCCCAGGATCTCTTGGGTTCATTAAGTTCCAGCGCCCACCAGCAGAGGGCAGCGTGCTGCTCCATCACAGCAGCCCTGAGCACTGGGTCCTTGGAAAGACTTCTGGGGAAGTTTGTTGAATGAGTAAGTAATACTGCTGATGGTGGTAAATACCAGCACTCCTCTTTTAACCGTGACAGTGGCTCAAGTCAGAACTGTTTCCGTCACCTCTGATTATGTGAGAAATTCAGGCAACCAGCCCAAGGCCTGTGTGGGGGAGAGGATGCGCCTCCCAGGAGGGTGCCCTCTAGCCTTGCCCAGGGCTCAGCCATTTCACACTGGTTCTAGAAACACTCTGGAGCCAGGCTGCAGGTGTGGGAACAGCAGTAGCCAAGGCTCTCATGAAAGTCCCACCTCAGGGGTCACACCCTCTAAAGACAGGGGCTGTCACTGGGGGCTAAGGAAGGAGGGGAGGCTTCAAGTGGACCCCTGGGCTTCAGGAAGACACTCAGAAGGAGGAGCAGGTACTGAATCTGGTGGCAGGTAGGTGGGCAGGCAAGGGAGGGCTGCTCTGCTGAAGTTGTTCCCAAGCTGCTAAGCAGCTCAGGAACTATCCAAGCTAAGGCTTCTGCCTATCTGGGCCTCAGGGCCTCAGGTGATGCCATCATCGGCTGGTTTCAAGCCACAGCCTGGCTCAGGAGTCGGCTCTCAGGGAGCCAACTGGCAGCTTCAACAACAAAGCTGCAGGTGAGTGTGCCGGGGTGGAGAGAACCCAGGGGACATGGTTACTTCCAACCAGTGGTGGCAGCCTGTCTCCATGTTGGATGCACCCATCATGTACCTGGGGGGCTGGGGCCCCTTGCTGAGTCTCTGCACAGCTGCCTGAGGAACGGAAGCTTCTTGCCTGTAAAGAGAGTGGACAGTACATTAGAACCATGGAGACCAGGAGATGGGCAGATGGACATGTCAGCTAGAAAGACCTTATGTCTTGCAGAGGTGAGTGGCAGAACCCTGGGGGCTGAGGCCAGCCTGTCTCTAGGTGTGTTGGCTCAGTTGCGTTTCTTCCCATTACTTCTGCACGGAGCAGGCAGACATTCTAGGAGCCATGACACTCACCCAGGAATGTGTTGCTTCCTCTCAGAGTGACTTGATGCAGTGAGAGGGAGCAAGCCTGCCACCCCACTGCTCTGTCCCCAGCTGCTCACTCCATAGGAGCCATGACGCTCACTCCAGGCCACACTGGGGACAGATCTCTGTTGGTCTGCCTTCCCATCCTGGAGTAGAGCTACAGAGCCTCTGGGTCTAGATACCCTGCAGACAAACTGGGCAGCCTTCAACCTTGGCCTCCGCATATGGTATATGTGGGCACACACAGGTGACCTTCAGGGACAGCTAGCTTCAGAAGAGTGAGGAGTCTACTAATTTGGAAAGATACTATCTGCATTGTTTTAAATGCGGCCAAGTGTCCTCTGGCCTTGTTCCTGCTCAAGGTGGCCCTGGTTCTGCCTCTGGACTGTGGCCTGGACATGATCCTGGCAGCAATGAGGGCACCAGGCTCTCTAAACCAGGCCACAACCCCCCAAAAAAACCCCATAGTTTGGCTGCCCTATGGGAGAGAGAAGTCATCAATGGTGGTGAACAGCAGTGGATCTTGCAAGCTTTAAGACTGGCCAGTCAGGCCAAATGTGCCAACTGGGGCAATAGTGGCATGTCTACGGTGGGGGAAACCAATTGCTCTCTAATTGGACTGGAGGCCCACTCCACAGGAAGGAAAGCATGCCCAGTACTGAAGACCTAGTCAAAAACCCATGGTGCTGGAGGTCATGAGCCCTGGGGAAGTAACACCTGCTGGTGTCTAGTTAAATACATATATTATGCCCACAAAATTGCATTATAAGCACTCTTTTAAAATGCTCATATCCATATAATAATGCTATTCTCACTTTTGTCTAGAGAAGCTTCTCTTTTCAGATGGTGATGACCACTGGGTTGACTCAAAAGACACCACAGTGCTGAGAAGAAGTGACAGTGGAGTGTTCAGCACTGGGACATCTCTATCACCCTTCCAGAGGCTCAGGGTCTATTGTAGAAGAGGTGGTGGAAAGACTGTAAGAGCCAAAGGAAGGGGAAGACTGCTTACAATGCAAACTTCCAGACACAAAATGGCCTTGATGTTCATGACTTCTCAGTGCCTGATAATACCTACACATAATGGGAGGAAAAGACAATGACACTGAAACAAAACAGAGACTAATTAGGGGGGGGAGATATGAGGGAATCATAATGGTTTATTGTCTTTCCCCCACCTGTTCCACAATAGACCCTGAGCCTTGGGAAGTGTGAATGTTCTGTGCCATTACGGATTTATTTATTTATTTATTTATTTAGTATTATGGCTCAGTTGAAAGCTGTGGGGACTTAACAGTTGAGCTGAACACATTGTATTTACATCATGTATGACTATTAGTTTGTGGGGGCCAGGGGCAGACTGTCATTGTTTGATCCAGGTGTCCCCCACAAACAAATGAATGTGTTCTGATTGATCAATCCTCAGCTGATGGCAGTTTGGATTTTACAACCTCAATGGAGCTGTGTTGTTGGGGGCAGGCTTATGGGGTTATAAGCCAGCTTCCCCTTGCCAGTGTTTGGCACACCTTCCTGCTGCTGTTTCCAGTGCTGTGGTGAAGGTGATGTCCAGCCGTCGTTTTCCCTGCCAGGATGGTGTCTCCCCTCGAGTCCATAAGCCTAATAAACCCATTCCTCCACAAGCCGCTTTTGCTTGGGTTCTTTCTGCTCAGCAACATCTACGAGTCTGTATTTGTACCAGGTAGGGAGATGTGTGATCATTCATGGCCTCCAGCTTAGTAACAGATGAAGAACTCAGAGGCTCAGAGAGGTTCTGCAACTTGCCCAAGGCCATACAGTTGGCACTCAGCCAAGCAAAGGGTGAAGGTAAATAGCAGGCCTCTTCTATGTCTGACAGACTGGTTTGGCACCTGAGGGTCCCTAACTCGGCAACTGGACTCCTGCCTTGGTTGGTTTCAGGTTCTTGAACAGCTCTGCCTCCATCTGCCCCAGCCTGCGGCAAAACTCAGCCATCAGTCCATTCCTCAGTTTCTACAACCCAGGTTTGGCCGTCAATACCCCAGAGCTCAAGTGCCAACTCCTCACCCAGGGGTGAGAGGACCATGGGCAGCATGTGCCCCACTCTTAGGTTCTGGCCCTGCCCAGGTTCCTGGCAAAGCGTCTCTGTACTGCTGCATGGGTGTGGGTTTCAGCAGGTCGGGGTCCCTTTGAAGTGGGAGATCCAATTCTCAGATCCTCGGTGGTCCCAGTGCGTCCTTGGAGGGGTGGGGCAGTCCCCTTTCTCTCAAAGCCAGTAAGTGGCCTGGCTCAGACTGGCAGGGCTGCCCAGTGCCCTAGGGAGAGGCTGTGGTCCTAGCGCCCTGACGTTTATTTTATTTTTTTTTTGCAATTCTCCTTTGCTGTTCCTTCAAATGCTGCCGCTTTCCTTACAAACTGTTACCCGAGCGCTCAGATAAACCTCTACAGGTAAAATTATATCTGCGATGTGGCCCAAAGGCTGTGCTTAAGAATACCACACATGCTATCAGCTACATTTATCTTAATTACTTTGGGAAAGTAGAGGCTGGCACTGGAAGGGGCTGGGAAGTAGGGGTTTGCCCTGCCTTATGGGGCACATATTTGAGATCCTTTAGCAGGAGGGAGATAAGGGTGTGTGTGTATGGGGGGGGTGGACGATGACGTCGTCTAAGATGGCAGGGAACTGGTGGTGGGGAAGGCCAGATTCATGTTTGAAGACTGGGTTCTGCCCTGCTCTGCCCAGATGGTGATGAGGGCAGCTCAGGGCACAAACAGGAGCTGGCCACCTCTCAGAGTCCCTTCCTTCCTTCCTTCCTTCCTTCCTTCCTTCCTTCCTTCCTTCCTTCCTTCCCTTTCTTTCTTCCTTCCCTTTCTTTCTTTCTTTCTTTCTTTCTTTCTTTCTTTCTTTCTTTCTTTCTTTCTTTCTTTCTTTCTTTCTTTCTTTCTTTCTTTCTTTCTTTCTTTCTTTTTTTCTTTCTTTCTTTCTTTCTTTCTTTTTTTTTTTTTGAGGTAGGGTCTCACTTTAGCCTGTTCACTGTGGAGGTCATGTCCGCTGCCTTCCATGGCTGCAGGGTTTGGAGTGGCACCTCAAGATAGCCTTGCTGGTCCCATCTGCCATCTCCCCAACTGTCAGAGCCCTGTCCTGGCCTAAGCATGCAGCGGGAAACACACCGTTTCATGATGGTAACACAAATGGGAGATTGGATGTGAGGTGGCCTGGGCTATCTTCCCACCTTCCTGTACGTTCACTGTCATATGGGGCCTGTGGTAAATAACAGGAAACAGATCTGGGCTCTCCTGTGCTGTCTCAAGAGCTCTGGGAGTCACCCTTCTGGTTTTTGGAAACCAACTGGGGACAAAGTGGCCTGGTGGTCACCTGAGCCTTCCTCCTCCTCCAGCCCTGCACTGGCAGGTAATGGTCAAGAGATTAGATTAATGCACTCCCTGGGGACCTGGAGGCTATGGATGACTCTCCAGTCAAGTGTGTGTTTGGAATACTATTGGCCTGTTTACTTAAAACTATGATTTTGTTTCCTGAGGATGGGAGGGTCAGCAGAAGCTGCGTGCTCAAGCTGTACACCCACTAAACTCCAGAAAGCAAGCTAGCGGAGCCCCGGCTGACTGCACTTAGGTGAGTCCTTCTTGGGCGATGGCATTGCCAGCTGAGTGATGGGCTTGGTGGCCACACTCCTGGAAGCAGGCGCTAACGTGGCCTGGTGAGGAAATGGAGGCTCAGGGTCTGGGAATGGGCTCTAGGTCACATGACTGTCACATGGGACTGGACTTGCTCCAGCTGTGGCCACTTTCAGGCTCTTGCTCTTGGGCAAGCTGGTCCTGGTAGCTGCCTGGACTGTAGCTGCAATCCTGGGTATGCCCTGCAGAGAAAGCCCGAGAGGTCACATCTCCTGCTGCAGAGTGTTTGAGTATGAGGAGGGGCCTGGGCTTCCAGGGGACACATACACCCTCCCCAATGGCAGTGCCCCAGGCAGGAGGAGGTCAGTGGTGTCCAGCTCAGTGGCCTTGGATTCTGACATGGTTGTGCCACCTTCCATGGCCTAGGGAACATTCTGAGAGACACCCAGTGACAGCCACTTCCTCCACTGGGGTGGAGCCTGGTGGATCTGGCTGAGGTTTGGTGGGAGTTAGGGGAGTCCCTGGTTGGTTGCTGTCTTATACTGGGCTCCTGCTCAGCTGTAACCAGCACTGGTGGGACCGTCTCTAGGAATGTCATTAGATGTCATTGTGCCCTGGATCCTCAGATGCTTAGAGTTAGCATATCAATCTTCTTGAAGGTTCTGCTATTCCCCATTGCTTAGGCGAGGGGTTCAGGGAGGACAAGTGGCTCTTCAAAGGTCCTATTGCAGGGACAAGGTAGCTCACCACAGGAACCTCCTTGTGGGAAGTGACCTCCCCAATGGTGGCTGTCCTTTGTGAGGTTGTAGGCTGCCAGCCGGCTGTCATCACTAGTGGTGTGGCTACAGTTGTCTCTGGGCAGCCTTTAAAAGTCTGTAGGGCTGATTGGTTTTTCTGGCTGACCCCACGGGCAGGTGACCCTCATTTTGGATAGGCTGGGCTTCGTAATTTGGGGATATGTAGACAGGCATTTGGAACTCTGGCTGCAGCAACCTGGTGAGGGGTGACCCAGCATGTGGTTTGCACCCAGGGGACAAGGGGTTGTCTCCTGCTGGGTTATCCTCCTTCAGGCCTCAGCCTGGGAGGGCAGAGAAGACTTTATGGCTGCTCACACTAGCTCCTGCTGCATGGTCTGCCTGCTGTCCTCCCCTCCTAGCCTCCCTGTCTAGGCCTGATCCTGCCCAATTGTCGCCAGGACCCTCCCTTTTCTGGGTCTTTCCTCTTGGCTCTCATGGCCACTCTGTGGCCTCCCTGGGTCTCAGTGGTTCACACGTGTGTTCAGGCATCCACTATTCTGTTTCTTTACTGCTGCCCCCTCTAGGGGCTGGAGAATGGAGGGGCTGCTAGGACCCTGAGGTCCCAGGGATGCCTCTCCAAACTGTTCCTGACTTCACAGCAGCACCAGGCTTCCCTCCCCCACCCAGACACATACTTTGGCTGAGGCTCAGGGTCACCCTTCCCACATTCCTAGCTCTCATCTACTGTGTCTACTACCATGAATGCTAGTCCCCCAACTGGCCCGAGCTCCCTCCCTCCTGTCCCTGGAGCTTAGGAGCAGGTCCCTAAAGCCTCCTGGACAAACTACCATCAGCACCATGTCCCCATTACGTAGATGAGAAAACTGAGACTGAGGCCCACAGTCATGGCCAGCCACTGGACTGATGGAATACACAAATGTACAATAAAGCCACCCACCTCCAAGGACGCCCCATGACCTTGGCTTTGCAGAGGCCCGGCTTGCAGGTGGGCAGGGCAGCAGACAGTCACCCTGCTCCTCATCCCCAGGTCAGCAGGCCACATGCAGCCCAGAGCTCCCTCCTCCTGTGAAATAGCAGAAAACACTTCTGTTGCAATCAGAGAGGCTGCCAGGTCTCTAGGCCAGAGACAGCCCTTCCCAGTGCCGCTCCTGTCTGTCCAGCCTGTAATTTACTGTCTGCAGAGCTCCTCTGCAGCCTGGACTGAGGAACCCTGGGTCTGGCCAGCCTTCTCGACTACCACAGCTTCTACTGCCAAGAGTCACAGAGGGGCTGTTCTAGGGGAGCATAGGGTGATGGGCATGGGGCAGTTCTGTGTGGCTGCAGGGACGTCCTGCCTTTGGGTCTCCCCACAAATGTCACCTGCTGAGGTTACCCATTTCCCAGGAGCCTCATCTCCCTAGAATCAACATTTTTTTTTGAGGTAGGATCTCACTCTAGACCAGACTGACTTGGAAACTCATTCTGTAGTCCCAGGCTGGCCTTGAACTCACAGCGATCCTCCTACCTCTGCCTCCTGAGTGCTGGGATTAAAGTGTGTGTCACCACACCTGGATGTCCAACATTCTGTTTATCTTTTGTACCCCTTTCTCCTGGACATAGCACAGCTTGCTCGGTCACCTATTTATCAAGCATATTCCAAGAGCTGAGATTTCTGTGCCCTAGGCATGGCTGTATCCCCATGTGTCCAGGATAAGGAATGAAGCCAGCACTTGCTCAAAGAGATTGTGTGGGTCACCCTACCTACTTCAGGTGCCAGCATCAAAGCTCAGGGTGGGCCCTCAGCACCCCTGAACCTCCTCCCGGGGACCATAGGTCTGCCAAGCCCTGCTGGGTGAGCAAGTACCATGGCCTGCCTGGCAGGTGGTGGCCAGGAAATAGCACAGGGCAGGCTTCCTGATTTTTCAGGAAAAGTCAGAAATCCAGGTTTTAAAATGAAATTTTCCCCATTTTTAAACTCTGGCAACAAATTCACCAAAAAACAAAATAACTACTGTGTGGGCCGAAGCGGTGAGGACTGCATTCAGCCTGCGGTTTGCTGTGTGGGACCGTCCTTTGGGCTGCACAAATTCCAACTGTCTCTGCTGGGCACTAGTTCATGAATTCATTCATTCATTCATTCATTCATGAATTCATTCATTCATTCATTCATTCATGAATTCATTCATTCATTCATTCATTCATTCATTCATGAATTCATTCATTCATTCATGAATTCATTCATTTATTCATTTATTCAAAGCACATTGCTCCTAGGTAGAGATATCTGAGATGATGGGTGTTACTAGAGGGACAAATGTCCCCACAGGCCCAACGGGGGCAACTCTAAAGGTTTCCTGACTCTACAGCTGCTTTTTAAAAAGGCTGCCAAGCCAGGTGTGGTGGCACACACCTTTAGTCCCAGCACTTGGGAGGCAGAGGTAGTAGGATCACCGTGAGTTCTAAGCTATCCTGAGACTACTTGGTGAATTCCAGGTCAGCCTGGGCTAGAGCGAGACCCTACCTCAAAAACCAAAAACAACAACAACAAAAAAGGTTGTCATGTTCTGGAAATTTCTAAGGACTTTCAGAACCATTATTGGATCAAGAAGTCCTTCACCAGCAAAAGACCTTGTGGGCTCAGAGAGGCTGAGCAGTGTGCCCAAAGTCACAGAGCGGGCACTTGCAAGTGAGAGCTGAGGCATGATGGGGTGGCCCCATGGGTCGGGCAGACCTGCAAACCTGCTAAAGCTGTTGGAAGCTCAGACTGTCCCTGCTGTCCACTGCATCAGGCCTCTCCCATGGTTGGCAGTGATGCCCACTGACCACAGCTGTGCATATCCCGCCAGTTGGCAAAGGTGGCAGGTGCATTCCAGAAACACACGGAAGCATGGTGTATACACACAGATGCACAGCATGGGGTGTTCCCTCTCAGTATGCTGACCTGAGCCTGGGTCTCCAACTTTAGGCCATATCTCCAGGGTTACTGGCCTTATGGCCCATACATGTAGAGGGGCCCATGGATGACACTCTTTTGCCAGGCCCAGCCTCATTGAAGCAGCCAGCTGCAAAGAGGGTGTTTGTGGGAGGACTGGGCACTGCTGAATTGGGCCTGCAGGGCAGCACTGGCTTGGGTCCCTCCTTCCTCCTCCCTCTGCTGTGCTGGGGTATTTTTCTCCACCAGCTGAAAGGTGGTGTGGAGAGAAGGAAGCAGAGGTTTTGATGGATGATTTGCTGGGCCAGGGTGCAAGGAGGCCTGGGAGTTCAGTGAGGAGTATGGGGACCTGGCTTGTGACAGCAAGGGTCTGTGGGAAGGGGCCCAGGTCAGAGCGCAGGGCAGAAGTAAGAGGACTGGAATAGGACTGAGAGAGACAGATTAAAGGGAGATTTCTGGGGCTGGAGAGATAGCTTAGCTGTTAAGGCATTTGCCTGCAAAGCAGAAGGACCTGAGTTTGATTCCCCAGTGCCCACGTAAAGCCAGATACACAAGGTGGTGCATGTCTCTGGAGTTCGTTTGCAGTAGCAAGAGGTCCTGGCGTGCCCATATCATATTCTCTATCTCTCTCAAATAAATAAATAAATAAATAAATAAATAAATAAATAAATAAATAAATAAATAAAATTTAAAAAGTCACCACTAAAACAAAAGTCAGTAAATAATAAATAAATCTTGAGCTTGTCAAGTTTCTCCACTAGTTAAAAGCTTGACATAGAAGCATAGCTATCTTAATTTAGCAAGTTAAGCCAGTTTTCATAACTGCCGTCATGAACAAACCAACATCAGTGAATTGGATTTTAATCTTGACATTAACTTATTGAAAGGCATTGAGGGGGCAGGAGAGATGGCTTAACAGTTAAGTGCTTGACTTGGGCCAGGAGAACCAGGCTGAGTACTAGGCTATCCATGGTCCCCTGCCACAAGGACTGATCCAGATGGCCCAGGGAGGAGGATATCCAGCTGATTGGGAATAGGGAGGGGGGCATCGGGGAGTTGGGGATAACAGCTCAATGTTTGCCCACTAAATAATGTAACTCATTATGGTCAATAAATATATATATATTAAGAAGATTAAAAAAACAGTTAAGGTGTTTGCCTGCAAAGCTTAATGACCTGGGTTTGATTCCCCAGGACCAGATGCCAGATGCACAAGGTGGCGCATGCATCTGGAGTTCATTTGCAGTGGCTAGAGGCCCTGGTGTGGCCATTCTATCTCTCTCTCTCTCTCTCTCTCTTCTCTGTATGTCTCTATTTGCAAATAAATACATATTTAAAAAGAAATTAAGCATGAATGACATTTAAAATATATATTTTTTATTTTATATTTTATTTATTCATTTTCAAGAAGATACACACACACACACACAGAGAGAGAGAGAGAGAGAGAGAGAGAGAGAGAGAGAGAGAGAGAGAGAGAGAAAGAGAGAGAGAGAGCACACCAGGGCCACCATCTTGTGGGTCTGGCGTATATGGGTCCTGGGGAATTGAACCTGGAGCCTTAGGCACTGGAGGCAAGTGCCTTAACCACTGAGCCATCTCTCCAGCCCTTAAAAATATTTTTTTAAAGGGAAATTTCTGGAAGGAGTAAAGAGCTAACACTTTGGCTCTGTGCATACAGTCGGTGCTCTGTACATCTTTGTTGATGGATTTCTGGTCTTTGGGGTCTGCGAATGCTGACTCTAATTAGGACCACCTCCCCACAGTGGCCTGCCATAATGTCTCTCCCTCTTTCCTCGGGCTTTAACTTTTCTCCTCCCAACTTTGTTTCTTTAAAACTTGTAATCACTCTGCCCAGAAAGTCCCACGGAAGGCCAGCAACAATGATACGGAACACCATAATGCACTCTTATGACAGGAATACAGAGACACAAACCTTCTGAGCTTCCTGATTACTTACTAAGGCGAAAAGGGAACAAGTCCTGGTGGGCTTGTCTTTTCCATTCTCTAGTCAAAGGGGAGAGGGCACAAGCAGGTGACAGAGGAACCCCAGTGTCCCTGCCTCTAACCAACCCTGTGCTGACAGATGCATGAAGCAGAAGCAACAGCTAACATGGAGCACAGGCACTCGGTGAGCCCTCCATGAGGAGACAGCTGGGACATTCACTGGCTGTGTCCTGCTACCCTCGAGTCTGAGGTGCGACAGGCTCTTGTCACCCACATCAAGTGGCTGTGGGTGGAAGCTTTGTCACAGGAGATCCCACCAGCCCAGACCCCTGGACCCAAGAGGGAATGGGACCCTGATATAGGTAGTGGGGTGGCCAACCTGGGAGGGAATGATGGGAGGGTCCCCGACATGCAGTCAGTACTCGGGCATCCTGGGAGTCGCGCTGCTCTGGGAACACACACCCTGTCATCTCACACACGTCCATGGACCACCGGTCTCCATGGAGCCCTGAGCCGTCAGACAGGACCTGCTTCAGAGACCAGTGATGAGACTGGACTTTTTTTTTTTTTAAAGCACAGATGGAGGTCAGAGGACAACCTCAAGTGTGGGTCGTTGCCTTCTATTTTGTTTGAGGCAGGGTCTCTTTGTTCTTTTTTTTTAAGTTAATTTTATCTTTATTGTTCAAAATTAGATACATTGATTGAGCAAATATTGTGCTTATATTCCCATTTCCATCCTCCCTGTCCCCAATCCCCTGGGCATCCTCCTCAGTGGGCACACTGGATCAATCCATGTGGCAAGGGGTTATGGATAGCACAGGAGGCAACAAGGTTTCCCCCCTTTATGAATTGTAGCTGAGGGGGGTAATGTCTCTGGGTAATCTCTCCCACCATGGCTCTTACAATCTTTCCGCCCTCTCTTCCACTCAGTTCCCTGAGTCATGGATGGTGAGTTTTAAGTCTGTTTTATTGTTGTGACCTTAAGAGTCTCTGTGCTTCTACTTTAAGTTGTGTTGGAAGTCATTGGTGTCTGTCTCGCTGTTTTATCCTGGGTTGACTGATTGGCTGTGAGTTGTTCTTTCTTGTGTACACCAGACTAGCTGGCCCACAGACTTCTGGGATTCTCTTGTCTCTGCCTCTCATCTTGCTGTGTGCACGCTAGGATTACAGATGTGCACAGTCGTGTCTGGCTTTACGTGAATGCTGGGGATCTGAACTCAGGTCCTCATACTTGCAAAGCAAATGCTCTGTCTCTCACTGCACTTGCCATGTGGCTTCAACCCCCAGGCTTTGCCATTAGAGACATTTGGGAAGAGGGCAAGCTAGAGAAGAGGGTCCTGGCTCCACACGCCAGGGGACTACAGGCCCATCCGTCCCACTTGGCAGGTGTTGGTTAAAGAGCAGACGTCTCATTTCCTTGAGAGACAGGCCTCAGTGAATGAACGCTGGCTGAATTCACCATTGTTTGCGTGGTCAGCATGATCGCCAGTCTCATTGCTCTAGGGTGACACACAGGGTAGGGTGTGGCTATTGAAAAAGTGATTTGGGACAAGGGAAATGGCTGAGTGGGCAAGAGTTCTTGCTGCAAGCATGAGAGCCTGAGAGGACCCTTGTTTGATTCCTAAGGACCCAAGTAAAAAGCTGACTGTGACTACAGAGATCTGTCACCCCAATCCTGTGGGGAGGAGACACCAGAGAGTCACTGGGGTTCACAAAATCTACAGCTCTGTGCTCACAGATGATTGGTACAGGAAGGCGTGCGCAAGCACACACACACACACACACACACACACACGAAGGATACAGTTTAGAAGTGAGTGTGCACCTTGTATTGGCAAAGCCCTAGGTTCTATCTCCAGCTCTGATTCTGCTCCAAAAATGTCATTAAAAAAAAAAAAAAAACAGACAGAGTTTTAGTGAATTGCCCAGGCTGGCCTAGGACTCTCGATTCTAAGTCTCCTGAATGCTGGGGTTACAGGTGTGCACCACCAAGCCCAGCTAAAAAGTGATTTAAAAAAAATTATTTATCTATTTGAGAGAGCGAGAAAGAGACAGAGAAAGAGAGAATGGGCACACCAAGGCCTCAAGCCACTGCAAACAAACTCCAGACGTATGTGCCACCTTGTGCATCTGGCTTTATGTGGCTACTGGAGAATTGAACCTGGGTCCTTCGACTTTCAGACAAGCTCCTTAACTGCTGAGCCATTTCTCCAGCCTAAAAGTGATGCTTTAAAAACATCCTTCTAAGACTTCATTTTCCCATCAGAAATATAGGTGTCAGGCCTCTCTGGCACACCTAGCTACACCTGGCCTGGATGTGAAGCTGGGGCCTCCTCTGAGCTGGCTTTCTTATGCCCGGTGTCCTGGGGAGGCAACTGCAGTATCATCTTTGGGTTGATGTCCCTCCCCTTGGCCTGCAGCTGGTCAGTAGCTGGTGCTGGCCAGTGTCCCTGACTCAGGTTGTCATTCATGGTCACATGGGAGGCTGTATACACAGTGTAGCCCTGTGTGAAGACAAGGCTCTCCCGTCCCTTTCCTATATTGCATTTCAATGTGCAGAGGCTCCCATGGACTGGGAAGCAGAGTACGTACAAGAGAGACTCTAGCAGGGGACAACATTGGGTACCTCAGAGCAACATCTGAATGCCAGCCCAGGGTCAGTGTACATGTAGGATCCAGAGATGGAATTCAGAGGCCATGGAAACCTTTTTAAAATGTATGCAGAGCTGAGCATGGTGGTGCACCCCTCTAATCCTGGCATTCAGGAGGTAGAACTAGGAGGATCACTGTAAGTTCAAGGCTAGCCTGGGACTATAGAGTGAGTTCTAAGTCAGCCTGGCTGGCTGGCTCCATAGCTCAGGGGTTAGAGCACTGGTCTTGTAAGTCAGCCTGGGCTAGAGTGAGACCCTACCTAAAAAAAAAAACCCAAATTTAAAAAAATGCAGAAATTTAAACATAAGCATGCAGCCAAGATAGTCCCACACTGGCCATGTAGGCAGATGCCTCCCCTCTGCTCACCACCAGACTCCTGGTGGGGCCCTCACTTGGAGGTGCTGGACACAGGGCTCTATGTTGGTTGCTGAGCATGTGAGTACAGAGCTATGGCCGTGCCCAGATGACCACCTCCTGGGGGAGCCCCGAGCCACACTCTCACCATGAAGGCTCCACATGCAGCCACCCACTCCGTAAGAGTGGCTTCAAGAGTAATGGTCTCGGGCTGGAGAGATGGCTCAGCGGTTAAGGCATTTGCCTCCAGTGCCTAAGGCCCTGGGTTTAATTCCCCAGTACCCACATAAGCCAGACCCACAAGGTGGTGGCCCTGCTCTCCCTTTCTCTCTCTCTGGTTGAAAATGAATAAATAAAATTTAAAAAAAAGTAATGGTCTCCCATGGGTGTCACAGAGGATGGAGTAGAACGAGTGGACCACAGTAGGTCTCTACTGTCTCTAACATCGTGCTTGAACATAACTGACTTTTTAGAAAGATGGTGTTTGTGGTCATTTCAAGGTAAGAAAACAGTCACAGAGACTTTGAGAAAATGTCCATCTGTGGGACTGATACCATGGGCCATGTGTGTGTGTGTATGTGTGTGTGTGTGTGGGGGGTGGTTAGCATACCATATAGTGCTCAGGAAGGAGAGGAAGGCCCAGAGAAGTGCCGCCATGGTTTGGGTCTAAAACTCCTTCAACAGGTTCATGTTTTGAACATTTGGTCGCCAGCTCTTTTGGGAGGTTCTGAAAACTTTTTAGGAGGTAAGGTCTGGCTGGAGGAAGTAACTTACTAGGGATGGGTCTTTGAAGGTTACACCTACCCTGGTCCCTAGCTCTGCTTCCTGATCCATTGTTAGGTTATTTACATATCTGCCACATCTTCACCACGCCCTCCCCGCCATGATGCCTGCGAACCCTCTGAAACTGTGAGCCTCAAAATAAACGCTTCCTTCCTAAAGTTGTTTCTGTCACATACTGTAGGCAGAAGGATGCAACAGTAACCAATACAGATGCCACCTCTGACCCCCAGCAGGAGCTCCCAGCATACCTGTAACCTGTTTGTAGAAAACGAGCCCGAGCTCTCTGGTGTCCAGGAGTATGCACGTAGGAGGCAATGGTGCCCACAGAGGTGGGTACTGAGGTCTATCCACTTCCCTGCTCTCCCATACATCAGGCACTACTACTAGAAAGAGCAAGGGCAGACCAACCCTTCTGAAGAGTTCCCGGTCCTCTGCTGAGCACACGGTGGGCTAGTGTGTGCTGATAACACTCAATGTGTGGTCTGGTTCCCTGGGCAACTCCATTAGGGAAGGAGGGTTACACTCAGCTGGGAGGACACCCTTGGATGCAGGGTAAACTGAGGCACGCATACAGGGGCCACCTTAAGAGTCACACATCACACGCATGCACCTCTTAATACAGCCTCCCTGAGATACACGTGTGCACATACTTGCATGCACACAGCTTCCTGAAACATGCTCACATTCCTGTCTCTCCCTCCCCACTCCCACCCAATTTCCTGTAGCCAGCCCTGGGCCTCACAGAACGGCAACCCCTAGAGGTCTGTGTTGTTGGTCCAGCTGGGTCGTGGCAATGGTGTGAGGAGCTGCTAAGCCCTCTTGCACCCTGTGGAAAGAAGTCCCTGGCTTCCACATCTCAGCAGGTTTTAATTAGCTTCCTTCAAAGTCCCCCCAAAGCAATTCACAATTCAGCCACGTTAGCACTCTCCAGCTGCCAAGACTGCTTTGGGGTGTGTTCAGGACGGGGGATGTGGGGGTCGGAGAATGCAGGGGCCATGCAGGGCTGTGGGGCTTCAGGGGCTTTTCTGGTTCTCCAGCCAAGAGAAGAGGGTGTGTCGGGCCTGGCCTGAAGGACCCAATGGGCAGGGCCTAGCCGAGCAGGATGTGACAGGACAGATGAGGCGGCCACACCATGAAGGTGTGGAGGGCTGGCCTTGGGGGCTTGCAGACCCCAAGCTCTGTCTGCATTTTTCTGGAAGGCCTCTGGGTACTTTTGGAGTCCATAGGTCCAGAAGTGGTCTTCTCGTGGTTTACATTTTCATGGACCCTGTGGGGACCCATGCCTTCTCTCTCCTACTCTCTCCTCCCAGCAGGTTTGCTGGGTGACAGTAGAATGACATGTGTGGGGACCAGGATGCTCTGGGGATCCTACACAACAAGGGACATCACCCTGGAAGCAGCAACACCCAGGCCACGAAGTGTTACCCCGGAAGTATAGACTCACCCTGGCCACTTCTCTCTAGTTTTGGGCAGAAGATGGGATAATATCGTGAACTCCATATATATTGGTTTTTCGAGGTAGGGTCTCGCTCTAGCCCAGGCTGACCTGGACCTCATTGTTATCTCAGGCTGGCTTTGAACTCACGGCAATCCTCCTACTTCTGCCTCCCAAGTGCTGGGATTAAAGGCGTGCACCACCATCCCTAGTTAATTCCCAATATTTTAAAGGCAGCTTTCGGCTAAACCAAACACATGCTGAGTGGTATGGCCATCCGGCAGCCATGCTGTCTCATGTGTAGCTAAATCCTAGGACTCAGGGTCTTTTTTCTCTGCCTCATGTCTACCCTGGCCCATCCTTGTGGTTGTAAATGACCCCTAGTTTTGGAATCTGTTTCTTGCCTCTCTCCCATCCTTCTCAATCTTCCTACTTTTGGCAATGATCTGGTTTTTTTCTTTTTTTTTTTTTTCTGGGAGCTGCCCCTTCACCCCTGTCTAGTCCATGTGGGTCCTATGGTTCTGACGCTCCCTGACCTGCTGACTAGATCCTGATGTCACTGTGTCTGAGCCCCAGGATCTGGCTATGCCTGAAGGATTCCCATACATCCTGGCTCTTTGAGCCTATGGTCTCTTTACTGCTAAACCCATTTTCTGTTTGTTTTGTTTTCTCTTTTTTGAGTAAAGCAAAGGAAATTTATTGAGAAAATGGTAAGAAAGTTCAGAGTGTCAGAGCAATTTTGGCCAGTATCAGAAATAGACATGATTAAAGGGAAAACAATTATACATTTTGAGTTAGAATGCAATAAAGCAGACAGGTTTAGCAGTGGAAATCTGTTTTTGGTTTGTTCATTTGTTTTTCGAGACAAGGTGTATCAAACTCACTAATAGAGTAGTTGAGGATGATTTTGAACTCCTGATACCCTGCCTCTAGTATCCAAGTGCAGGGATTAAAGATAAACACCACCATGTTTGGATTAGCTAAACCCATTTTGAGTTTTTTTTTTTTCTCCTGTGGCTGGAAGGTGTCTGACCCACCTGGCCCCATGTGAAGAGGCACTTGCCCCACTGGGACAGGTCAGAGGAAGTGGGCCCATGATGGAGATGAGGGAGGGCTGACGGTGGGGTTCTGGGTTCACTGTGTACCCGCAGTTATCCTGTGGACCCACTTAGCCTATGACCATGGTCAATATCATTCAGTGCTCGTCCAGCTGCCCCTCAGCAGTCCGTCCTCCTTTCAACAGCATCTCTTCTTAAAATCTTTTTATCTGTTTATTTATTTGCAAGCAGAGAGAGGACACAGAGAGAGAAAGACAGACAGACAGACAGAAAGATGGGGTGTGCCAGGGCCTCCATCCACTGCAAACAAACTCCAGATGCATGTACCACTTTGTGCATCTGGCTTTACGTGGGTACTGGGGAATCAAACCCAGGGCAGGGCTGTTAGGCTTTGCAGGCAGGCACCTTAATCGCTGAGCCATCTCTCCAGCCCCTCTACAGCAACTCTTTCTGCCCACATTCACCAGTTCAGAAGGGGCTCACCACCCATGAGTGGAAGCCATGGGGAGCAGCTGGACACTGTCTTCTCATCAGCAGGCCTGCTCCTCCCTCTCTCCAACAAGCCAAAGAATACCAGGATATGGTGACTGGAAAACCTCTCTAATTGGAGCTGCACAAGTGACCAGCTTCTTATACTGGTGGCTTGTTGGCACACCATGCAAACACCCTCCCATGCCTTTGTCATGTCCTGCAAGGGCACCAATGGTGACATGGCCTGTCAGAATGAGTGAGGACACAGACTACTGAAGTCAGGCTGCCAGGGTTGGCACCATGGTGTCTGGTGGCAGGGGTGTGGAGCTTGTGATGTTTCTATGGTTATTTTTGTGCATATTTTAAAAGGTCTACAATAAAAGTATGAAAACAACTGTCCTATAAAAAAACAACTGTCACCATAGAAGTCCCAGCCCTTTCTGGAAGAATTCAAGATTGTCCCAACCAAATCCTACCAGTTGTGATGCTGTCGCTGCTTGAAGAGAAGCTTCTCCCTCCACCCCTGAGACAAGAAGAGGCTGTCCCAGATCCCCTGCTGCTCCCAAGATGGGGTGGCAGCTCTGACTAGTGGGGACAGTGGTCATGACAACCTGCTTTTTTGATTTCACGGTCAGGATGACAGCTACGAACATGTCTATGGACACACATTTAAGACCCACCCAGGGCCATGTGGCTGGTCCAGAGGCTGAGGCTGTATAACCATCACGTTCTATGTTAAGACAGGAAAGGACAGGGAGATACTCAGGCAGATGGACACAGGGACCGTTCTGGGGATGCCATGACACACTATTGCTCTACTAGATAGAGTGTCCACTCCTGGTTCCCAAGTCAGCCCTGACTCCTCACTTCTGCTGCCTCTTTGGTCCCCGCTGTCCCTCCCTGCCTCCCTCTCAAAGTCACTGGACCTTTGTGGCCTCTCCTATCTCCACAGCTTCACACTCTGGCACAGGTAGTTGGTAGCTTTTATTGCCATCTCCCTGTAGGATGAGCCTTTCTGTTCTGAGCTGTTGACTGTCACTGGGAACCTTGGGACAGACTAATCTGAGCGCTCCAGCCTTGCTTAGTTTCCCCTCTCCTAAAATGAATTGTTTGAGGGAGTTCAGTGGAAGACTAGCCCAGCTTAAGTAAACAGGTCCAGCAACAGAGTGATGATGATGGCCAGAGGAGGCATGAGCCCACCCCCAGTTCCTGGCAGGGCAGGATCAGTTCCCCAACAGGGCTCAGAGAAAGCTGGTAGCAGGTTCTGGGATACAAGCATAGATCCTGTCAAGTGCGAAGGAGTCAG
Source organism: Zapus hudsonius (assembly GCA_004024765.1). Taxonomy (NCBI): domain Eukaryota; kingdom Metazoa; phylum Chordata; class Mammalia; order Rodentia; family Dipodidae; genus Zapus; species Zapus hudsonius. Next base: position 35,644 of record PVHP010004212.1, on the reverse strand, counting down.
GACAGGGGCAAATGAAAGCCCTGCAGGGATATGTCCATCTCCACGGGGCCCTTTCAAATGCATCACAGCCAATATGGCACCCTTTCCCCTGCTGGATCTCCCAGATTTCCTCCTCCCACTGCTCTCCAGTGAGTTCACGATCCTGACACTGCAAGCAGGATGGAGTCCTTGGTCCAGCTGTGGACCAGAGGGTGAGTCTGTGTCAGACAGGAAACTCCTGGAGGACAGGGCCTGGGAGAGGTTCTCTGCTGTACTTCTAGTGTTTGGGATGGTGCCAAACCCACCCATGTGTTCTCTCTTCTACTTACATAACCACCTACTCACCCATCATCTATTCACCCACCCACCCATGCATTTGTGCATCATCCATCCATCCATCATCTACCCATCCATCCATCCATCCATCCATCCATCCATCCATCCATCCATCCATGTACTTATCAGCCAACTGTCCATCCATCATCTACCCATCTATCCATTCATCCATCCACCCATTATCCATCTATCCATACATCCATCCATGCAGCCAACTGTCCGTCCATCCACCCATGCACTCATCCATCCTCAGGACTAGAATCAGAGTCTGAGGGCTGTGCATGCTGTGGTATCCTGAAGTAAGCTACTCCTGCCCACCAGTGCTCTGCTTAGGTCACAGATGATCTGGACAGTGGGTGTCCCCAGAGCACCATCACTGTATGGCTGCTCTCTCCTGGGGCTGAGTGGAGGCTATTCTTCAGGGTGGGGACTGAACCTACCATCATGGGGTGATAGAACCCAAATGGGGTCCGTGAGCCCATAAGCCATACTCTTGTGTGGATCTGGGCTTCTGTGACAAAGGTGCTCACCTTGACGCCACCCTGACCCCCATGTCATTTCCAGTCTGTCTCTTATGTTAATCCCTGCTGCATAGGCAAAGACAAAGCACTGGGGTTCCCAGTGATGAATCCAGAGAGGCTCCAGGCTCACTTGGGTCACATAGCTTGACAGCAAAGGGCCACCGTGCTTTTCAGCTGGGGACAAGTTAGGGCCTGGAGCTTGCGTGGTTCCCCCATGTCCTGCTGGGTCCCAAGCTTCTGTCTGTCCTGCCCATCTGCTGAGCCCAATATACCAGAGGCCTAGGGAGAAACATCGAGGGGCTGCCCAGGGTGGTAGTGCCTGTTCATGCACACCCACTCAGACAGGGGCAATTAAGGACAACTGTCGTGTCTGTCCCTCAGGGCATCCGACTATTGGATGTATTGGGGTGGAGCAGCTGGAGACATCATGCACGGCGCATACTTCTGGCTCCTGTGACTATGGACCCACACAGGGTGTCCCCACTATCCCTCATCTCTGGGGCTTAGATAGGCTGCACTACCCGAGCGTCTGTGGCTCTTAGACCACTCTAGGGACGCCCCCAAGCTTGTTTCAAACTCCAGAGTTACCATCTTCAAGTCACACGATGCTGGCAGAGGATATCACATGGCTGCAGAGCATGTGAGGGTCTTTGTCAAGATGGGGATTGTATGCTGGGTGTGGTGGCTCATGCCTTTAATCCAGCACTCAGGAGGCAGAGGTAGGAGGATCGCCGTGAGTTTAAGGCCATCCTGAGACTACAGAGTGAGTTCCAGGTCAGTCCGGGCTAGAGCGAGACCCTACCTCGAAAACCGAATAGATGGGAGTGTGGCTCTGGTTCCAGGTCCCAGGCTGGCTACATTCGTTTTGAACAACAGGATAAGGTGAAAGTGATATTTCTTGAGTCTGGGCCCTCAAGCTTTGTGTGTTTTCATGCTCACCTGGGGGAGGGGAACAGAGGGCTCTGGGCCCCTCAAACCTGATAGGGGGGAAAACGGCAACTGAGAGCAGCAAGCATCCAAACCCCAACCCAAAGCAGCCCGAGGGGTTGGGACAAGAGCTGTAAAGGCCACCATGGAAGCAAAATCACGGAGAAGGAGACGCCAGCATGCTCCCAGGCTTGGGCTGGTGGTTATGTAGCTACAGATGGTCACTCTGTGTCCCACCCCTGCACAGCCTGCCTGGGAAGCAAGGATAAAGTTGAAGTTGAGGACAGTATAGGACAAGCTCTCCGCACAAAGCAGGCTCACCTGCTCAGTCCCTGGACCATGGGAATGATGGTCTGAAGGGAAGGGATGGAAGCCAACCTGGCCATGGGGCTTAGACCCCACCCCAGACACTCTGTTGGGCTTGGATCCCACCCCAGACACTCAGGGCTGCTGCACAGGGTCCCACAGCAGAGGGACCAGCACCAAAGTATCAGAGCGAAGTCCTGCACAGTGTTTGGTATATTACATTCAAGAATGACACACTGAACCCCAATAACCTAATAACACATAATATATATAGTACAGCGAGCCAGGGGAAATGGCTCAGTGGGTAAAGAGCTTGCCTCACAAGCACGAGGACCCGAGTTTGATCCTCAGTACCCATGTAAAAATGCTGGGCATGGTGGCGCGTACCTGTAATCACAGAGCTGGGCACAGAGACAGGAGCTTTCTTGAGACCCGCTGGCTAGCTAATCTAGACTAATTAATTGGTGGGCTTCAGGCCAATGAGAGACCCTGTCTCAAAAAGAGGTAGACAGCCTTCCTCGAGATAACACCCAAGCTTCCAAGACTGCCCTCTGGCCTTCACACACACATGCAGGTATACCTCCCCTATACATATGCACCCCACACACCCCAAAATATATAGTTCACATGTATGATAGTGTATATGTATACATATATTTATGTAACAACATACTTAACATCCAGCAACATATGCATACATGTTTATAAGGATGGAGGTGGATATGAAATGGACTCCATCTACCTGTGGCATCTCCTAAGGGGTTTTCCATGGTCAGGAGAGAAAATGTCTCCTGGCTGTAACTTCCTTCAGCTCTGCCTAGAGTTTGCCTCCAGGTAGAAGGCTCCCTGGGGATGACTTACTCCTGGGGGAATGGTAGGAAGTGCCCCAGGAAGGCTGTGTGGGTCCAGATAGGCAGAAAGCCCTGATCCAGATTCAGAGGCTGGTGCGAGCAAGGCAGCCAGTGGGCACGAGGCTAACAAAGTTACAGCAGAGTGGGAAGGAGGCAAATCCACAGTGGGCATAGGTCTTCTGTAAGAGCCACACAGAGCAGAGCCTGACATGTCCATGGAACTGCAGGTGTCATGGCGACCTTCTAAGACTCTGAGGCTCTGAACATCTAATCTCCCCTAGCCTCCTGAGCCAAGAAGACCATGCAAGTCCCTGCCTGCGCCCCTGTGAGCTCATCAGCCAGCGGATAACTCCAGGAATGATCTAGGGGCCAGGCTTGAGGACTTCCACCGCAGCTTCTAAGATTCATCATGTATGAGCGCACCCTGACCTTTCAAGATGGAGTTCAATGGCAGGTGATTTCAAAACCCAGAGGCCAGGCCAGATAAAAGTAGTTTGGTTATAAAATACACCTTTTTTTTTTCTTTCTTCTCATGTAGCCACCATGATGAAGGACAGGACATTGGGTCTTTATCCATTTCATCTGGCTCGTACAGGTAGGGGCACAAGCCTTCCTGCCTCAGGAGCTCAGGTGACCCTGTCCAGATACACGGCCAAGATGTCACTCACAAAAGGCTGGGGGGATATGGCATTTGCTCTACTTTCCTTAGGAAATAATGACAGTGCTGGACACTAGTTGTGACCTAAGCTTTCTAAATATCTTTGGCTCAACCATCATCAGCCTCATCCTGTTCAAGAAGGCTGGACTTGTGTCTCCAGGATGTGGGGAAACTGAGGCTCTGAGAGATAAAATGTGTTCACAAAGTCATGGCTCATGACACCCTGATCCTCCTCCTCATGCCAAACGCAGGCCTCTCAGGCCAAACCCATTCTTGCTCTTCCCCCAACAGGGCCACTGGCTCTGCCAGCCCCGGAGTCCAGGTCCCTTGGAGACTCTAATTATTCCCCAGGCTCTGGTCCGGCATAAACACAGCCTAGATGTCCAAGAAAAGCAGGCTGCCAGTGCAGGGAGCCTTTCCTGGAGCTAAACGCAGACGCCCGGTGCTGGGCAGGCCACGCGCTCAGATAACAATCGGATGCTGCAGGCCCTGAGCTGACCCTGGGATGGACATGTTCCCACTCACCGAGAGTGACCGCCTGGCCAGGCACAGTGCCCCGGCTGCCTGCCTTCCGCTGGAAGGGCACTTGGGGTAGGGAGGCAGGAACGCACGTGGGCTGGCCCGGTTTAGAATTTATTTATAGAATGGCCACAGCTGCCAGTCAAGTGGTGCCCACGAGGTCAGCTTCCTGCCCGGCCCTGTGGCCAGATGTTTACTGAGATTGCAGGACCAACCTTCCTGCCCACGCCTTGACTCATCCCACATTCATGCCCAGTGGACCCTCTGCACTGGGGCATGGCTAACAACTTGGATACAAAGGATGGCAGTCAGGACCTTCATTGGGTGTCGTGCTCCAGGAACTTGAGATAATGGGACTAGTGTTCAAAGAAAAAGATCAGCATGGATTTGGGGAGGGTACTCGTGCTGTCCTGGAAAGGACATTTTTCAAAGGAAAAACTGATGCCGGAGGTGGGTTTTGAAGGATGAATAGGAGTCTGCCAGGCACTTCCAATAGAGATAAACAGCATGCCAAAGGTACAGTAGTGAGGAAGAAAGTGGTGTACTTGGGGGACAGCTGACATCTAGGTTTCTAGAACATAGCACCTAGGGATGCAGAGATGAGGGGAAGAGGGCCTCCAACTTAGTCTAGGTAAAATCCACAGGTGTACGGTTAATCCCAGTTGTCAACTTGACAAGATTGAGTCACCTTGGGGGTTGGCAAGATGGCTCAGTGGTTAAAGGTGCTTGCTTGCAAAGCCCGATGGTCTGAATTCGATTCCACAGTACCCACATGAAGCCAGGTGCACTAAGTGGTGCATGCATCTGGAGTTCATTTGCAGTGGCAAGAGGCCCTGGTGTGCCCATCCTCCTCTCTCTGCTTGCAAATTAATAACTAAATTTAGAATCACGTTGGAAGCAAACGTCTGGCCGGGTCTGTGAGGGAATTTCTAGATTAAGTGAATCGACGAGGGAGGAACCATGTTAGATGTGGGTGTCACTATTCCATGGGCTGGAGACCTGGACTGAAGAAATAGGAGAGCGAGCTGAACAGTTGCAGTCATGGCTTTCTGCTTCCTCACTGTGGAATGACTGTGACCGGCTGCTTCAGGCTCCTGTCGCCTTGCTTTTTCCAACGCGATGGACTATACCCTAGAACTGTGAGCCTGAATAACCCTTTTCTTCCTTGAGTTCAGTCAGGTATTTTGTTGTGACAATGAGAGATGTGTAATTAATACACCAGGGGAGGCTGTGTAGACCGAGGCTCTGAGCCAGGAGGGGAGGAGGGGTCTGCAGCGCAGCTATGACTTTGAGCTGAGTAGGCTCTCAGTGTGAGGATCAAGAGTGAGGAGGGTGACTGTTAGGGGCTCATACCGGGATAGTGCAGCTGAAGGCTTTCAGAGCCTCGGGGTACAGTCTGAGCTCCGATGTAAACAGAGCACGGGCTTGTGGCTGGGCAGAATGGAGACCAGATGTGGATGTGGAAAGCACAGTGCTTTGCAGATGGAGCTCCTGGGCTCCAGTTGCCTCCAGCTGGGACCCCACCTGTGGTTCCTTCTCCCCCTAAGGGTTGATCGAAGAGACTGTTCAGAGAGGCTTCCAAGGCCGAGCAGGACACGCCTGAGCAGGTAGAGGAGACGACACCCTCCCAGGAGGCTTTTCTAGGTTCATAGTGAGACTTTGACATACTGTCCCAGGAGCAGACCTGGGCCATAGATGCCAGAGCCTGAGAAACAGACAGAGCCAAGTTCACAGCACATGGAGCAACTGACTTGGCTATGCACTGAGCTCCTTCCACCTGTGCCAGCACTGTGCCCTCGGGACTTGGCACAGGTACTACGTCCTGTACACCTCAGGTTCCTAGGCACCTGCTGCATTCTGTGTTGTGGCTTGCTCAGAGCCTCACAGGTAGTAGGTGACATGTGGCTCCTCAGTCCTATTCAACACACTAGCCCATGATAACAGGTAGAGGCCAAGCAGGGTGGACCATGTTCCTGGGCAGCAGTGCGGGGTGCAGGTGGGAACTGGGTACAAGGAACTGCCCGAAGTTCAGGGCCAGCCATCCTGCTTCCTTTACCCGGATGACTCTGTTCCTTTATGAATGTTTGGCAAACCCTTGGTCATCCTTCAAAACCCAGCTCAGGACCCCCTAGCTCCAGGGAGTCTTTCTTGAGTCCTCAGACACTGACCTCTCTCCTTGGTCTCTTCTGTTGGCTCCCTCTCCAAAGGGGTGTTGTGGGGCCATGCCCATACCCCACCTTACAGCTGTACCTGGCCAGCAGTCCAGGTGATTACTGAGCAAAAGCATGAATTGGCAGAACCCTCAGGATACAGTTTAATCCTAACTATGTTTTCAAACTGTGTGCAGAGCGATGACTCATGCATTTGATGTTTAAACATGTAGTTCAGTTCTGTGTGCATGCCGCGTGGTCTTATGGGTGTATGTCTTCATGCAAACATGCTGGAACATCTCAGGGTGACAACACGGCCGTGAGGTGAGATCAGCAAAGGGAACTACTGATGTGCCACAGAGAACATGCTGTCCAGCTCAAGCACACAGAAAAGTGAAACTTGCTTTTGCATGTGTATGCAAGTGGGTGTGTATGTGTGTGCATGCATGTAGAGGCCAGAGGTCAAGGTTAGGTGTCTTCCTTTACTGCTCTCCACCTTAGTTTTGGGTCTCCCTCTAGCCCAGGCTGACCTGGAATTCACTATATAGTCTTAGGGTGGCCTTGACTCATGGCGATCATCCTACCTCTGCCTCCCGAGTGCTGGGATTAAAGGCGTGCGCCTCCATACTCAGACTTCCACTTTAGTTTTTGAGACAGGGTCTCTCACTGAACCTGGAGCTCACTGATTCATCTAGATTAGCTAGGCAGCAAATCCTAGGCAATCTTGCTGCATCTGCCTCCCCAGTGCTGGGATTAGAGGTGTGCACTACCATGCCCAGCGTTTTTACATGGGTGCTGGGGACTTGAACTCAGGTCCTCATATTTGAGAGGCAGGCACTTGACTCACTGAGTCATCTCCTCAGGCTCCAGCAAAGTGAACCTCTCTAATCATCATCATGTATGTGAACCAGAACAATGGCCAACCATCACTACTGATACTCATTTATACTTCTTGCACGATTACATCCAGGCCAGGGCTGGGTCATCAGGTACAGCAGCAGAGATTGGTGGAGGAGAGTGTGTCCAACTCCTGTCCAGGGTGTGTGTGGCCCATGGGGGTTGGACAGCCTGGGCTGATTCTTCTGACCACTTGACTGCTTGTTAGAGGCAAGTGTCTTGTCCTCTCAGAGCCATGTGGCTCCCACCCATTGGAAGTGTCTTTCCCAAGTGACAGGTCAAGAACTGCAGGATGGGCTCAGGTAAGCCAAAACTGGGCCGGCTATCTGATTTCTAGAAGGCTGTCCCTGGCTGCAGGACAGAGGGACAACCTGAGTCATCTGCAAGCGATGCCAGTCCAGAGCCAGTGTCTGGTGGTCTCCAAGGGTCTGATATGCCATCTTCCCCAACCCAGGGTGACCCTGCTCAGAGGCCGGGTCCCCATGGTGCAGGCTGTGAGAAAGATAAACAGGCATGTACTGGGGTCCTTCCTCACTTGGGGTCTGCTCAGGGTTCCAGCATGAAGTAAGACCACGGAGTGGCTATGGTATTCTTAGGAGGGACATGATGGAGCCTCCTGAAGGACAGGAATGTCTCTTAAAGTCATGGCCATTGGGTCATGACCACTTCTTTCTTTGCCTAGATTTTCCTATCTATAACTGGGTTGGAATCCCACCCCTTATTGATACTTTGCCCACTGACGCCTGAGGCTCCCATTCTCAGAAAGGGGGTGAATGGTTCCTGAGGAAACACATGGTACACCCTGGGAAAAGGTTTGGCAGCTCCTCAGGAGTCACCACGGGACCCCACAACTTCACTGGTAGGGATTAGGCAAGATAAATAAAAACATATGCCCACACAAACACCCCAACACAAATGACCACAGCAGCAGGATTCGTAGTGATGGGACAGCAGAAGCAGCACATAGGTCCATTGCACTGACAATGGACACAATCTAGCCATAAACAAGAAGGAAACTGTGACACACATAGAACCATAAGCCCTGAACACAGGATGCCCAATGACAGAAGCCAGACACAAAAAGCCACAGAATGGATGATCCTATGTATGCAAAATGTCTACAATAAGCAAATCCCTAAAGGCAGAGAGTGGATTAGTGGTTGCTGGATGTTAGGAGGAGGGAGGAGTGGGGGAGGGGAGGAACAAAGCTTCTTTTGGGGGGTAATGGGATGTTCTAGAACTGCAATACTAAACCCGAAGAACTTTACACGTTTAAAGGGTGTAGTAGATGAGTTATATCTTTTCAAAATAAAGTTCCTACCTTGTAGTCTGATGTGGGATACCTGTGGGGCCCACCGTCGTAGCCTACACCCAGGGCTGCTTCCTTCAGGACCTGGACCAGGCAGCCTGGCCTGGCCAGCTCCGGTCTCAGCATCTATGTGTGTCCCCCCCACCCCCCCCAGTGCCCAGCAGCCACATCTAGGCCCCACAGAGCAGCCCTGTTTACTCATAGCCACCTTGGCTGGGCAGCCCTGTTGGAATGTGGAAAATGCCGCTCAGGGGCGCTCCCAACGGTCGTATTCTGCAAGCCCAGTGGTGCCCGGCCGGTCGTCGGGCCTCAATGGCCGCTGCTCATGAATGTGGACTCTGTTTGGTGGCTGGCTGGGATGTCAGCCCTGGAGCAGCCAGAGGCAGGACAGGCGCTAGGAGAGGCGGCCAGGGGACGGAATGTCCCCCATCCTGCTGCTGGCACGGGTGCCCAGCAGGAGGAGCCGAGGATGGGAGAGGAAGCTGCCTGGGCCTGGCGCCTGGATGTCGTCCCTACTGTGCCATGCACCACAGATATCACCTGTCTTTTGGCTGTCACAGTCAGTCATATTGGTCCACTCTGCCACCCTGGGTGCCACACTGGGCTGGGGTCAAAAAGAGGGATCAGGTTGGTAGCTGCTAATCCCTGGTCACTTGGTGATATAGACCATAGTTCCAAGCCTTCCCTAGTCTTATAGCTCCAGAAAGGTGGACATGGCCCAACACTCTGAGGTCCCCAAGTTCACATCCTTCTCAGCCCTCTGAACAGAAAGAATCAGGCAGGATTGGAGGATCAGGGTCACCCGAGGGAGGAAAGGTGATCTTGGTCCCAGATGCCAATGGATCCTCTTCCTTCAAGCACTGGTGATGGGGAGGCCTGGATGGAAAGAGCCCACGATGTCACTGTTGCTGGGTGCCAGTGTTCCCAGGCAAGTCTCCCCTTCTGGCTTTCTCTCAGGCTCCCCAGGTCCTAAACTGAGCTTAGCTTGGGCGGCTCCTCTCCCGAGCTAGATCCATTTAAACAACAATATAATCCCCAGTGGCCACTTCAATGCAGCCAAGGGGTGGAAGCTCTGTGTAGGAAGCCTATAGTTTGAAGCTGGGTCACTGACAGGCCCTGCCAGGCCCGCTGATCTCACTCTCTGGTGGTTGGACTGGGCATAAGTCATGCAATAGTAACAGCAGCAGCAAGCGAGGGCTGGGTCGTGGCTTTGAACATCTGGAGACAGGAATGTACAGCACTAACCACAGCCAGGCTGGGCTAGTACCTCGGGGTGCTGCAGCCAGGCTGTTTCCCACCCCTCCTCACACTGTGGGGAAGTGACACCCACTAAGACACAGCACCTGAGGAGGGGACCCTGAATCAGAAGTGTCTTGGCTCTCTGAGCCTCTGGGGGGTCGGTAGGGGGAGGAGTAGGAGGTAGCTTCTGGTGAATACATGTGATCGGGTTGCATGCAGCCTTTGGGAACAGAACTGCAGCCCAGGATATATATTTGAGGTAGGGTTTCACTCTAACCCAGGCTGACCTGGAATTCACTATGTAGTCTCAGGATGGCCTCGAAATCACAGCGATCTTCCTACCTCTGCCTCCTGAGTGCTGGGATTAACAGTGTATGCCACCAGGATGGGCTTTCTGCATGCACATCTCAATAAAAGCCAATCCTGGTACTTTGGGCACCTTTGGGTATATAGAATGTGTTTCCCTGGGTCGACGTTGCCCTGGGTAATGTGGAGTTCTGATGAGCAGGATGCTGTTGTGCAGTGAACAACTTATCCGCTTGTACTGCCTTGCCTTCTACTCAGGGAAAGGGTGGATATAGGCTGACTTCATGGTGAAACTAAGTATAAGACTGGAAAGTCACTGTCTCCAGCCATGGCCACCAGGGTGAACAGAGGGCATGAACTAGGAAGGGAGAGGCCAAAGAAACAGGTGTTGGCAACTGCACAGCCATCTTGCCTGGGCACAGAGCCTAGAGTTCATCTTGTATCTTTTGCCCTGCTATGCTCAGGTAGCCTGTGATTGGTATGGTCAGTTCCACTGACAATGAGTTTGGCTGATGGGTCTACTTGGAGTCTTGCTGGACCACTAGAGGGTAGGTTTCTCTGGTTGTGGACAAGGTGGGGCCTGCATGGAAACCCTTAAAGGGCCCTAACCCCAGTGGCTCTCCATCCACGTGCAAACTTGAGGGAAGTTTTGAGGGAGGCAACCTACCAGGCATGTGAGAACCAAATGAGGAAGGACATAGAAGATGTGGGGTTGATGGGGAGGGTGGGAGTCATTGATGAGGGGGACATAAACTTAAGATGAGGTTGCTGCCCATGTAGTGATCAGAAGAAACACAGGACAGAATAAAGGGAGCCATAGATAGGAGGTGGGAAGAAGGGGTCTGAGTGTCCTGGCTACATCGTGGGCAGCCTCACTTTTCTCATACCTTCCATACCCAGGATCACCAGAAGGACACAAGACAAAGGTGGGTGAGTAGTGGACTGTCGACAGGGAGGACACGTCCAGCGGTGTCCCCAGCCACCTACTTCCATGTGGACCTTCAGCTGGCACTTCACAGCTTTACGAGCGTTCCCATCTTTCTGAGACCAAGGCCCAGAGAGGCTTGCTGACTTGAGAACATATCGTCCTGTCGCCTGGAAGTGAGCCTTCCCCATTCTGTCTCAGCTCTGGATGAAGCAGCAAACTGGGGAACTGAATTCTTTATGCGAGGGATGGAAGGCATGGCTCAGAAGCCTGGGTTGCAGAGAAGCAGAGCCTGCTCCCTTTGATACTGTGGATGGTGCCAGGTTCCAGAGCAGGGGCATGGGATGGGCTTCTGCTTTCAGAGGGCGAGGGACACACAGAGATCAGCAGTGCCTCTCCTGAGGGTAGGCGGCAGGATGATGCCTTGCCTGTCCCCAAAGATCAGGCAAGAAGGGACATACTCTCTTAAAAGTTCTCCAAAGGTAGTGATGTGAGCCAGTCTACTGCGAGGCTGGTCACTTCAGAGGACGAGACCAGAACAGACAGAAACCACAACTGGTTGTTTTGAGCCAACCGGAAACAGAGAGTACGCTCATAGCAGGACAGCTGGCATGGGCTGCCATGAAGTGGTGAGTTCCCTGTCACCGATGGAATGCAAACAGACCTGGAGGGCGGGGTCTGGTAGAGACCTGAACACTGATGAGGGGCGGAAGTTCATGACTCTAAGGTCCTTTAACCCTGAAATTTTGAGATTTGCTCATCTCCACACTTGCCCTGGGCTACAGTTAGCCTGGGGTCCACTCCCTAGCCACAGAACCTGTGTCTCCAAGACTCAGCCTTACAGAGGTGCCAGGTCCTGCCCTGGCCATTCCTTTGCACCCCTACTCTCCCATTTACAGGGAAGAATGACCACTCTCTACAGTTCTGTCCAGCTGTCTGAGGACTGCCAGGATGGGCACATGGCACCCAAAGCCTCCCAGGTCACTTTTTCAGAGGCTGTCCTGAAAGGAGATCCCCCTGTCTTCCCTGCCCAAGTATTTTACTTGTTATTTCCTGGGCTGTTTTGGGGACACCTAGAACAGTGCTGGACACAGAGGTCCCAATATACCTTTGCCCACCTAACAGGCAGAACTGGATTGCAGTGGGTTTTGGGACCCTGGAAAGAGGCTGTCAGCATGCCTGCAGCTTACAAGCTGTGCAACGCGCGGGCCACTCTGGCCCCCAGTTTCTTCATCACGAACATGATGTCCCACCCATCTCATGACGAGGATTAAATGCAGTAACACGTGGCATAGTCCCCACACAGTTCCGCAAGCCAGGAATGGAGCAGTTAATGGCCTGAGTCCCCTATTTGGCAGCCAAGCTGTTCTCTGTTCCTACTGTCCCCTATAGGTTCTGTTTTCCATCCCAGACCCAGGGTGAAGGACAGGGTCTAGATGACCACTGGAAGTCCCCGGAGCCCCCGCTAGCAACCTCATCATCCTCTCCTTCCCGGCGTCGCCACGCGGGGCGCCGTGTCCCCACGGTCCGTTTCGCTCCATTTCGAGGACTATGCCAGCCAAGCTGCCCCCAGGCATAGGGTGGGTGGGGGCGCAGCATAGCCTCCAGGCAGGAAGCACTGGGGTGGCGTCCCTCAAATCCACCCAAAGACCCCCCATCCGACCCGGTGCTGTCACCAAAGGCCTCGGAGCCCCGGCTGTCCGAAGGAGGAGACGGCGGTCGGGACGGGGGACAAACGGCTCCGATGCGCAATGAATGAGCGGCCGTGTCACCTCCCTTAGCCCCGCGGTTCCAACTCCCAGGGCACCAGCGACACTCGGGGCTGCGCTTCGCAAAGTGCCACGCGTGGCCGCCGCAGCGCGCCCGATGCCGTGTGGGACCAACTCCGAGCCCCGGAGCCGGACGTCCGCAGCCCGTCCCGCCGCGAGCGAGGACCCCGGGGGCCGTTTGGATGCCCGGCGTGGCGGAGCGATCGTGCCCATCCCAGCCGAGCCCTGCGCCGGGCCGCGCACTCACCTCCACGCCGCCGATCGCGCGCGCCGCTCCGGCTCCGGCTCCAGCTCCCGGGACGCGCGGGGCGCCGGCGCTCATCCCCGCCCGCAGCGCCCCAGCCGCCCGCCCGCCGGGCACCGAGCCGCCGCGCAGCGCTTGGGGCGGGGTGGGAGGAGAGGAGCCGCCTCCCCGGGCCAGGTCCGCGGGCAGCGCTCGCTTGCTCCGGAGGCCGGACGCCGCGCAGCCCCGGCCGGCAGCTGGCCGGCTTGGGTTACACGCTTGCCCCCCCACGCCCCGCCCCGGCTATTTTTAGCACTGCTTTTCCTAGGTGTTGGTTTCATGGGATCCACCTAGCCACGCGGTCCTGGTGGGAAACTCTCCCGGACGCCCCCCGTCCCCTCCCCCCACGCTCCCTGGCAAGTCCCCCCCCCCAGCTGGCACGCTGCTGGGCGGAAAGCCTGGCTTTGGTGCAACTTTGAAACCCGCTGCCACGATTCCAACTTCCAACGTGAGGCTTCCCGTGCGGCTTTATCTTGTCCCCTCCCAACCCTTCCACCACCAGTAGCTCCATCTCTTCCTCTGGCTTCTGTCGAGAAGGACCAGGACCCCGTCACAATTGGCACCTGTTTGAGCAACTTCATCTTGAACCCCCCTCCCCCTCATTCCCAAGGCACTGTAGGGAGAGGTGCCTAAGGGTTAGTCTTGAGAGTGGGAGCTTGTAGTTCCCAACCCGGCTGGCTTCCTATTGGGCCCTCACCCAACCTAGGGCCTGGCAAACTGGACCGCAGAAGGTGAGGAAAGAGCCGTCAGGTCCCTAAAGAATGGAGGGCCCTTGTCAATCATTGGTCCAAGGGCTTCATTCAGAGAGTTGGAAGTGGTTTTAGGATGTGAGTGATAGGCCTATGGGGACCCTCCCCCACAATAGACAGAATCGTGAACTTGGACTTTTAGTGGCAAAAATGGTGGGGTGGGGGCTCCTCTCACATATGAACCCTTTCAGAATGCGCATTTCGGGCACCCCCACCCACCAAGAGCAAGTCTAGCTGCCACACTCAGAGTTCCAGTTTCATTCCCTCCTGGGAACACTTTTATCATGCAAAGCAAGGCACTGTACAGGCTACCTGGTAGCTTCCTGGGAACTGGGAACTGCAGGGGGCCCTGAGGCCCCTTCAGCCCCTGCTGAGGAATCCACTTGCAATTAGCAATAGGCTTGGGGAAACGGCACAGCTAGTCAGCAAAGTGAACCTGTAACTTGGGACCAGGGGCCACACAGTGCTGCAGGGTGACTGGAAAATGTGAAGGGACTCAGGACTGGAGTCCTCATCCTCGCCCTACATCCCAGGCTCTGGCCTCTGATCACATTTCAGCAGTATCCTGGGTCTGGTGGGGTCCTAGATCTCCCGCCCCAAAAAGATTCAGGAAAGGGGTGAGTAACCCTGTGAGGATGTGGGTACTTTAGTCACTGTTTTTCTCAGTCCTAGAGATGGGGATCCTGGCCCCAGAGAAGATCTTGGAAGGCATTTCCTTCTTTATGCCCTTCTACTGTGTCTAGTCTGACTTAAAGACCATGATTTCAGAATACACCTGTGTGTGTGTGTGTGTGTGTGTGTGTGTGTGTGTGTGTGTGTGTGTGTGTATGTGTTCATGAGTACATGCTTGTGCAGGTATGTGTGTAGATGTGCACCTGTGTGCATACATGTGTGCATGTCTATGTGTGCATGTGAATACACATTTCTCCTGACCAGGGCCCCAGCTACTGCTCAGGCTGCAGAAGTGACAGAGAACCAAGTGAGACCCAAGTACCCACACCTTTTGCCAGGATCCAAGCAGTGGACAAACCCTGTGCTCTGCCTGTCCTTCTGGACTCCCACAATCCACTTAGAAGGTCACTATACCACAGGGCTCTCCTGCCTCAGGGCCATTGGCCCAACCAGGCCCCTGTGCTACCCTTAGCTCTCTGCTTAGGGAAGGCTGTTTGCCTCACCTGCCTGTGACTGGGGACATTCTAGCTGGCACTGCCACTGGAGCCACAGGGGCACATTGCACATGTTGGTGTGAGGAAAGTTTCCTGCCCTAGGTTATGTGGGTGTGAGACTCATGGCATTATGACTCCCCTGGTAGGGGGTGGTCCTCATCTCTGCCTTGTACTTGCCCGTTGCAATTTTGCTTCTTCCTGCTCATCCTGTGACAAACTATCCATAGCACACAGATGCCTGAGGGGGTGGCTCTGGATCTTAGAGGGGAAGGGGCTTGCTCCTGCCCTGCCCTCTGCTGGAGACAGCTTTGGAAAGGCTAGGAGTTCTAAGCCTATATTCTCAAGGGGAAACACGACCCAGCCAGATCTGCTGACTTGACTTACCCAGCCACAGCCACAGAACCCAAGTCTCCCCTCCACCCATCCCCCCACCAGGCCCCACCATGCCTAGTCCTGGCCACCGTGGGAGAGGCTTACTAGCTCTGATGTTGGGGGAGCCTGCACACTTCTGAGTCATCGCCTTGACTTTTGCATAATGCAGAAATGAAACCACACCACCAATGCCAGAGCAGGATGGAAGGAGTGAGAAACCTCTAACAAATTCCAGGGTACATTGTCATATTGACTCTGGTGACCTTGGCCTCTGGTCACAGCCAGACAGTCACACACCTCGAAAGCCAGGTTCCAGCCTGACTTGTATGCTGGTCCATCCCTGTCACAGTTGGAGGTACCAGGACCCTCAGCCAGAGAAGTGGCCTCCTGCTGCAGACCAGCACTGACCAGAGTCCTCTGAGTGCTAGGAGATGCTTACAAGCCTCTGGGCATGTTCAAAGCAAGTCGTGAGCTCGACATTCCTTGGGCTCTTTAACCTCACTTGCCAGAGAGGGTAAACTGAGGCAGCAGGATGCAAGGAGGGCACCCAAAAGCACGAGAGACTGTAGAAGCTCCCTTATGGGTGCTGGCCATTGTATTACTCTGCCTGCTGGGCCTCCTCACTAGGCTCAGGGTAGGAGTGGGGAGCCATGTGGACCCTAAACTCTTACCCAAGCCTGGTTCATGAGTAGTTGGGAAGCTACAGGCTCAGCATCCCAGGTAGCAGAGAAGCCAAAGAAACAATGGAGTCCAACCATTCGACATGGCCTGGAGTGGACCCATATGCTCTGCCCTGGGTGCTGTGGGCTCTGGAAGCTGGTGAACTGAGAGGCTCATGTGCCCCTCCTTCATTGGTACAATCTGAGATGATGACAGCCCTCTCTCTGGCTCATGTATCCAGGAAGGATCAGAGCCAGCACATGCCGCCCATCAGTCCATGAATTCAGGTCTAGAGTTGCCTGGATAAGTACACCAATGGCTCCAAGTTCATCCCCTTCTCTGCTTCCTGCCATCTGTGTGTCCTAGGGCAAGCCAGCAACTTCTCTGAGTTTCCACTTGCTCTTCTGGTTGGCAGCTGTCCCGATAGCCTCTGGTCAGGAGGGTAGAGCTGCCTGGAGATGTTGGCGCCACTGCATCCACCCATCCTGTCACAGTGGGGATCCCCAGGGAAGTGGGGGTCCCCTGGAAGAAGTTGCACATGATAGTGGTGTCCAGGGCAGGGGGACTTCACAACTCAAGGACATGGGTCTCTGGAAAGATGTGGGGTGTCATTCCTGGGGCTCTGCCTGACCCTGAAGTCACTCTGTCTTTTTCAGTGTCTAGTCAGGGCTGAGACCAAAAAAAGAATTTCTTTCCTGGCATTAGAAAACAAAATACAAGCTTTAAGAATATAGGAAGGTAACAAATTTCAGTGCTGGGCTGGTCCTTGGTCTCTGCTCCTAACCGACCTGTGACAAGGGGGCTGTTGTGATGTGGTGAGATAGGATTGGCCCCACAGACTTCGCAAGTGGGAGCATAGAAAGGAAGAGGAGGGGGAAGAGGATGGAAGAGAATGAGGGAGAGGGAAAGATGGGAAGGAAGGGAGAAAGTAGAAAGGAGGGAGGGAAGGGAAGAAGGAGGAAGGACAGGGAGGAGAGAAAGAAAGGCGGGAGTGTAAGGGCCTGCTGAGTGAGTGGCAGCTGAGCCTGGCTGTCCTCAGACATTCCAGACAGAGGTCAGCTCATGATTCAGAGGCCCTGAGCAAGGAGCAAGACCATTTCTACTGTCTTCCAAGAAAAGAAGCAGTGGGCAGGGGTGCCCTTCCTGAAAGTCCCTCACACATGATGTGGCACACCCCTCTCACACATGTCCCACCCCGCAAGTGGCCAGATGGGATTCTGGACTTGGGTTGGCAGAGGGGTCTACTGCGTGCCAGGCACTGAAGCCTCCTGCAGGAAGCTCTCCCTGCATAGCTAACTCCTGGGTGCCCCCTGAAGGGCCTCTTGTGGGCACTGGTTGGGGCTCCCTGTCCTCCCCCAACCCTCCCACATCTCCAAATACCATTACCTGGAGAAGATGTGGGAGCAGTGAGGGAGGGAAGGTCTTGGGTTCAAGTCCCTTTCTAGGCCAACAAGCTACACTGCTGTGAGCCAGCCCATGAGGGGATGTGGCCCGTGGTCTGCCATCTTCCCAGCGGCCGGCAGACACTTCTATCCCCTACATACAAGTGAAGAAGCCAGCTCCCCAGAGGCTTTGGCTATTTCTGAAGGGGGATAGAGCCCCACTGGATCTGGGCACTCATCTCAACAGGTTCCCATGCCTTTTGGTTGTCCTCAAACTCCTCTGAATACCTCAGGTGCCGCCCACTCCAGCCCCACAGTCCGCAAGCCATATGGCCTCAGTTTCCCCATCTGCCACTCAGTGAATGTGCTAGAGCCTGGGGGCAGCTCTTCCCTCCAGACAACCTTGAAGGAGCATCCCTGACTCAGCCACACAGACCTTTAGGATGGGATTTCTTGTAACGAAAAGAAAACAGAGGTTGGTGGGGGGGGGTGTGGGGGTGTGGGGGACGGGACTGCTGAGGTTTAACTCCAGCCAGCGGCCTGGGCATGAATAGGCTCTTTCATGAGTCAGCCACAGAGTGAGGCCAGGCAGAGGCACCCAACTGAGTCCAAGGAGTGCCTGTGCGGGCTGCGAAGGAGAGGGACAGCAGCCTGGGGCGGGCCTCTGTCCCCATCCTACACTCCAACCTTGTGTGTCTTCTGTCCAAATCACCACTCCTTTATTTTTCTGTAATTCTGTCTCCAGGGACAACTGTGGATCTACACGATGTACAGTCCTTCACTTACTAGAGCCCGAGTAAAAGGCACATTGACCAGTGTTTTCATCCTCAGGGTGCCCGACAAGGGTTCACACAACCATCCCTTTGAGCCGTCTGCCCCGAACAGCGGTGTCCTTCTATCTGCCACCTGGGCCTGCGTCAGCGCCCTGAATGGCCTTAGTGTGCCCAGGCTGTCTTTTTCCATACCTGGCTACTGAGACGTCCAACATTCTTCTAGAAAAAAATGTGGCAAATTTCCCAGGGATCTTTCTCTCTCCAAACAGCTTATCCATCCTTAGCCAGCTAGACCCAAGCCAGCGCCTCTTCCCTTTGGCGACACTAAAGAAAAACCTTTCTTCCGTTTTGCCACCTGCTGCTACTGCCTGAACAATGGGCCCCTCTGATTTCAAGGGATAGGCAGGCAGTCAGCAGACTTCCTTCTGTGTGTCTCTGAGGAGACGGTGGAGGCTGATGGGCCAGCCCCAGCCAGTGGTGGGACCACAGCATGCCTCGCGTGTAGACTAGCTCGTGGTCTGTTGGATGAATGCACAAACATGGGTGCAAAAACAGCCTTAAAGAAACTTCATGAAGGACCAGATGAATCTCCACTAGGGTGAGGTGCAGACAGCACTGTGTAGATGGTTGGGAACAAGTCCTGAGACCCCTGAGGGGGATCCTTGCCAAGACTTCACTAGGCTTATTAATCTGTACCTGGGAATTCATTCACCTTGTTGCTGAGGTTCCCAGGCCTTAGAGGCTTCAGGTTCAAATTCCTGTTCTGCCTCATAGTGGTAGACCTTGAGCCATTAGCCTTACCTCTCCATGCCTCAGTTTCCCCATCCCTGTCTTCAGCAGGATTAATGACAAGCTGCTTTGATCATTGAGAGCAGGTCAGAATGGGCCCTGGTGGGTGGAGACCTATTATTCTTGGTGCTGTCTTGGGTGACTTTTCCCTTCACTGCTGCAAATCTCCACATTGGCTACTAATATGACGGCGAGGATGATGGTGATAGCGGGGACTGTGATGTGCTGATGGTGGTGACAGCGATGCTGAATCTGGGGACAGGGATAATGGTGATAAGGATGGCAACGAGGCTGATGGCAGGTGCACACACTTCTGGAGGACACGGGGGTCTGTGGATGTAGCCAGTCCTGTGTCTGTGTTGTCTAGGCACAAATTCCATTGTGCCCACAGCAGCCAGGTGTTACTTGGCATGGTGTGGACATTGTTCTTGGAGTTGTTCCGGAACACAGCAGCTCCTGGTCCCTCACACATGCTGTGTTTAGTTATGCTCAACTGCTAGTGCAGATCCCTGGAGGTAAGTAAGACAACACAGAGCTGCCTTCTGCTCACAAGCCTTGCAGGGAAGCCTGGCACTCATCGCATGACTGCAGGCTCAGCTATAGTGGCAGCCTTTCCCCATTAGACCCCAGGCTGTGTTCCTATCCTTAGTTCCCTTCCTTCCATCTTCCTTCTTCCATTTCTTCATCCCTTCTTCCCTCTCTCCCTTCCCCTTCTCCCCACTCCTTCCATACCCCCAACTCAAGTTGCAGTGGGTGTGTGCACACTTTCTTGCATGTACACACACACAGAGATACACAACTTGTTCAATAATCTTCTGCCTCCAGAGAGCTTGCTGTGCTTACTCCAGTGATGAGTGTGATGGCACATCTGAGGATGCCAGTTGTTGCGGTCAGCTTTCTAGTTGCTGCGCAGAAAGAACCCAAGCAAAAGCGGCTTGTGGAGGGATGGGTTTATTTGGCTTACAGACTCGAGGGGAGGAGACTCCATCCTGGCAGGGAAGATGATGGCATGAGCAGAGGGGTGGACATCACCTCTGCCACAGCAAACATTGGCAAGGGGAAGCTGGCTTATAACCCCATAAACCCGCCCCCAACAACACAGCTCCATCGAGGTTGTAAAACCCAAACTGCCATCAGCTGAGGATCAATTACCCAGAACACATTCATTTGTTTGTGGGGGACACCTGGATCAAACCATGACACCAGTGCTAGAAGCCTCAGGGGAATGGTTTGGCCCAGGCTTTCCATCTGAGATGCAGCAGCAGAGCTGAGGCCCAAAGAGGAAAAAACACCACGTTGGGCACAGAAGGAACCCCATTCTCCCAAGGTGGCATTGTGAATGCTGTTGAGGCTAAAAGCCCAGAGGAACCCTCTGCACGTGTCCCCCATCTACCCCAGAAAAGCAGCTCAGCGTCTTGTCACACGGGCACAGCGGACATCCCACTGCTGGCTCCCCGAAGCGCTTCACCATCTGCTCACACCATCTCACTGCCACAAGGAGATGCTCCTGCAGGGGACGGGTACACTCCTAGAGGAGGAGGGTGCCTGCTGCCCTGCCAGCTGGGTGACTTTGGGCAAGTTGCATTTTTTTTTCTTGGAACCTCAGCCTTGTCATTTGAAAAGCGAATCATAGAAACCACTTCAAGGGATGGTCATGATGACGCAACAAGATGATAGGGAATGCTTAAGAAGTGTGTGGCACAGAGCCGGTGGAGGGTGAGTCATTTCGATATGATGAGGGTAACGGTGAGGACGATGGTGGTGGTGATAGGCGAGGATGATGGAGAGAATGGTGGTGGTGTGGTGGTGATGGGGCGGGAGGATGGGTGAGGAAGATGGTAGGGAAGATGAGGGTGCCCATGCCTCAGGGTCACACGCTGATACCTCCTGGATCCCAAATTAAACAGAGAAAGTTCATTGACTTAACAGAGGATGTGCAACACTCTGTGTGCGTGCTGGGTTGCTGGTTTGGTCCATTCACTGGTGACGTAACTACAGAATAGCTGGTCCAGGAGTGCCAGCCCCTGATGCAAATGAGTTTGTCTGCAGCCATGCTCTCTGACTTGGCTACAGGAGACCCGAGGAGCTCCGCCCCTCCGAGCACAGCTGTGGATGGAGCAGGTCATCTGGGATGATCACACCTGCCTGGCCTCTGTTGGACATTACTGTGGACGTGTGCTAAGCCCATTGGCACGTTCTGATGGGTGAGAGAGGCAGGTTGCACACAGCTGTGTGTGGATCTAGAGTGAGTCAGTGTCCCCGCGCTGGCATTTCCTCCTTTGGAGCATGGCACCTGCTGAGTACAATGTGTCCTCTTCCTTCCTTGGAAGAGACCAGGCTGCTCCGTCTCAGACAGAGGCAGCACCATGTTTGTGGGATCCTTCAGTACTTAGCCTCTGCCCCACTGTAACCAAGCCCACAGCGAGAGGCTAACAGTGATGCTGATGAGTCTTGAGCACCGAGCCGTTCTTGGATGTGGGCTGGCTTAGTTGATACCTGCTTTCTGCTGCCATCCTGGTGGGTTTGGGTGGTCTGTGGCTGACTTCCATCAGTAGGGTGGTAAGTGCGAATGGGCCCCATGCTTCATGGCATGGCAGTTAGCCTGCTTGTTCACTGGGTTGGACTGAAGGATCTCAGTATGTGGAGGGCTTTTTCCTTGTGCTCCATTTGCTGCTTTTCTATTGACAGGGTGAAGTCAGGTTGTGGGGAGAAAGACTCTGCCTGAAGGGGCGAGCCGCAGCCACCATGGGGAAGTCAGGTCGGAGTCATGTGTGCTGCTGCTGTGATTCACTGAGGGCTGTGAGCCAGTCTCCTTGTCTTCTTCTATTTTTTAAAATAAATTTTATTTATTTGCAAGGAGAGAGAGTGCGTGAGCGAGTGAGCAAGAGAGAGAGAGAGCAAGAGATCAAGAGAGAGAGAGAGAGAGAGAGAGAGAGAGAGAGAGAGAGAGAGAGCATGGGCATGCTAGGGCCTCTAGCCACTGCAAATGAACTCCAGTTGCATGCACCACTTTACATGAGTACTGGGGAATCAAACCCAGGTCATTAGGCTTTGCAGGCAAGTGCCTTAACCACTGAGCCATCATTCCAGCCCCTCACCTCTCTACCCCTTTTGTCTTCTTGAAGCCAAGGTGTACTCAGCTGTCAAGTGGGGAGACCAAGTGAATGGTTCTCCCCGGCTGCGGAGTGAGAGGTGCCAGTGTGTGGCACATGAGGAGCTCCTCCCCTCTCCCTGTGGTCCTACATCATAGTGAAAGACATGCTGCTCTTTGGCAGAGGGAAGTCATGGCCTCAGAGCTGCTTTTGGCCGGCTCCATGATAGATGCTTGTGGCTCCTGCCAGGGCTGCTCTCTTGGCATGTGCCAGGGGAATGGAGAAGTGTGGCCAGGTGGCTATCCTTAGAGGGTCCCTGTGCTCTCGGCTTGTCTCCCTAGGATGGACACAGGAGATTGTGGTTGGGGCAGTGTGTGAGCAGGCCCCACTGAGGGGTGTGTGGGTGAGACTGTGATGAAGATCTAGACACCCCTCAAAGTACAGAGCACAGCTCCATTGAAGGGTCCTCCTGGAGTCAGCCTCAGGTGATGACTTTTTTTTTAATAGGAGACTGGGGTTGGAGAGATGGCTCGGCAGTTAAGGTGTTTGCCTGCAAAACCTAACTATCTAAGTTAAATTCCCCAGTACCCACTTAAAGCCAGACACACAATGTGGTGCATGCATCTGGAGATCATGTGTAGTGGTTGGAGGCCCAGGTGTGCCTAATTCTTTCTGTCTCTCTTCTCTCTATTAAATCTCCCTATTTCTCTCTGTGCTTGCAAATAAATAAATAATTTTTAAAAAATATTTTATTTATTCATTTTTCAAGGAGAGAGAGAGAGAGAGAGAGAGAGAGAGAGAGAGAGAGAGAGAGAGAGAGAGAATGCACCAGAGCCACCACCTTGTGGCTCTGACTTATGTGGGTCCTGGGGAATTGAACCCCGGGCCTTAGGCACTGGAGGCAAGTGCCTTAACCGCTGAGCCATCTCTCCAGCCCTAAATAAATAATTTTTTTTAAAAAATAGGAGACTCAATACTGTATGCAGACACACATGACCGGAGCTGCACCCAACAAGCCAGGGAGGGCTCTGTGGTCCAGACCCAAGGACTACATTGGTGGCCTCAGGGCCATAGATCCTGTGGGGCTTAGGACATCAGAAAGACCAGCTTACAAAATAGTTTCAGTTCTTGTAGTGGGTTGAAGGTTGCTAGGTTTGCAGGGACAAAAGTTCCAAGGAGTGTCCAAGTGGAAGGAATGAGTGAGTTGAATGCTCAGCTTTAGATGGGACATCTCTACCACCACCTCCAAGGCTCAGCAAGTATCGTGGAAGAAGGGGCAGAATCAGAGGATGGGGAGGAGTGCTGTGGAATGCTGTCTTTCTGATATGACATGGGCAATGGGAATGGTACTCACGAGCTCACAGCAGCTGTGGTCACTTGCACAAGACCCACACAAGACTGAGCCTGTGGACATTCCATCATGATGATGGAGGGGCTCATGAGACCCCACTCCTTTCAGAGAAGCTATTTATTGGCAGTTAATGGTTATTGGGGGAGAAGGAGACATTTTATTTGATGGTGTATACACTGCTAAGTTATCGATGCTATATAACCCCCCACCCATGCTTCTGCAAGCACCCCTAATTATACTCAGTGGTAATACAACCAAATAAAACTACATTGAGGTAGAAGTGGGGCCAGTTGGGAAGCAGGGTTTTAGCAGGAGGGAGAGGGGGACAAAAGAAGTAATGGGGGTACATATGTTCAAAATACACTATGTATGTATATAAAATTGTCAATAAAATGAAATAAATTTAAAAAACAATTTCCCAGAAGAGCTGGAGAGATGGCGCAGTGGTTAAATGCACTTGCTTGCAAAGCCTGCCGGCCAGAGTTCAATGTCCCAGTGCCCATGTAAAGACAGATGTACAGTGTGTCGCATGTGTCTGGAGTTGGTTTGTAGTGGCAGGAGGTCCTTGTATTCTCATATACTCGCTCTATTGCAAATAAATAAAAAAATTTAAAGTTGCAGGAAGTCTGTGTTCAGGCATAAGTCGGAGCTGTAGTGCCTTAGATCTTGGTGTTAAGGCTATGAAAGGCGTAGCCCTGGGCAAGCCATCTTGAGGCTCCAGGAATGTCAGAGGACATCAGGAGGTCAGGTAGCATTTATGGCATGTCCCACGAAGGCCAGTTGCTTTAGCTTTGGACAAAACTTGGTCCCCTTCAGGTGCCTGGCTACTGCACTGGGTAGTCTGAGGGTACATAGGACAAAGCGGGGAGACTGAGCAGAGCCCAGGCCCTGCACACATTTGAAGAAAGCGTGTTCTGTTGCCCAAGAAAGGACAGGTGCCATCTGCCCCATGAGGAAAGTGCCTCAGAGTCCAGGGTTACTTCAGAGCTGGATTCTTGCAGCCCTTTTCAAGTCTTCAGCTCTGACAGAGCCTAGGACAAAGCATGCCCAAGATTGCTGCCAATTCTAGGCAGACACTCCTTTTTGCTCCCCAGAGGAGACACACAGCGACAAAGGGCGGATTGGATCGACCTGAATTATATGGCCACAGCTACACCTGGCACCTGTGAAGATGGCATTGCGTGGAAACAGCGTCTTTGCGGAGGTGGCAGGATGGGGCGATACTGTGTTAAACACCTTGAAATGTAGACAGGTGACACAGGGAAGAAGCCCACATGGAGACAGAGGCAGAGGTGGAAGCGACAGGTCACAAGTCAAGGGATGATCACAGCCACCAGGCAGTGGAAGAAGTGGGAAGGAACCTCAACAGGAACCCTTGGTGGGACACAGGTGACATACTTAGCCTCCTCTCCACATCAAGGGGGTGTACATTTCTGTTGTCACTGGCTCAGTTTGCGGCAATATGTCCCAGCTCACACATCTCAGACGTGGGAAATAAATGTGATCAAGGAACATCAGAGGCCAGGACACTTTGGCTGTCCATTCCCTTTAGGGGTTGAGACAGACCACACCCATGACCACACCTTCTCCCAAGCTGCTTATGGTCAGTGATATAGTCAGCTGTCCAGGGAAGGTAGCCATGGCATCAAGACTAAAAAGACAGACTGTGCCTTCTGCAGAGCAGGCGAATCCTGTACTCTGGTTCAGGGTGGTATCCAGTAGGATCCCTACACACTGTCCAGCACCTGCTGGGGTCTCTCACCCACTTTTCGTCTCCTCTCCTTGGTTCCATGAAGCTGTGACGTGCCTGGGATCTGTCCAGAAAGTGCAGCCCCTTGATGCCCAGCTCCTTTCCTGGGCAGAGGCAGGGCCATTAGATGAGGAAGCAGTTTGTTTGTGTTTGATATAAGCCTTGGATTGTTCTCTGCTTTGCACGGCTATTATGCAGAGGCAAGTCCTAAAATAATATTGAATTTCCTCTCATAATTTGGAGGGAGGACACTCATCCGGAATTAAGCCGGGATGAGGCATGCTTTCATCCGTAGGCACGGGGGACTTCTGCACCGATGCCGGCCAGGAGTAAGAATGCAGGTCTGTTTGTGCCGGCCTAGGTCTGCTGAGTTCACCAATGTGGAGCTGCTTGGGAGAGCTCTGCTTTTAAATAACTATGTGTCTCTTCATCACACTGTTCTGAATTCCAGATGAGGATGTGAGCCTGGACCCCAGAGACTGGAGCCAGTGCCTGGCTGGTAGCCAGATGTGCATCCAGCCCAGTAAGGAGCCTCTGGGAGCTGCGGTGCCTGGCGCATAGTGGGTGGTCAGTGCATTCCCATCCGCTCCAGCACAAAGGATGCTCAAATAGGTTTTCTTTAGTGGCAGCAGGCTACTTGCCTAATTTTAAACTAACTACTTTAGGTTACCACACACATTTCCTTTTGAAGTTCACCCAGCTTCCTTGTGTTCCTCATTGCAAGTGTTTGGTACCTTAGCATCAGGGGAGAAAGAGAAGTCTTTCCTGAGCATCCGGGTACCCTGGCATCAGGGGAAGGACAGAAGTGTTCCTGAGCAGGTAGGAGAGAGAGAGACCAGGCTCTGGAGCTAGTTAGACTATTCTCAAACCCCAGCCTCATCACTTGGGCTTACTCTCATCTTTAAAATGAACACTGAGCGTTCACCTTGAGGCATTGCCAAGAAGACTATGAAGGAAGGGTGGGTACAAGAGCCCAGACACCCAACTCACCACTTGATGCTACGGTTAGAAAGACACAGAGCATGGGCACAGCTGGAGCTTATTATTTCTTTCTTTCTTTATATTTTATTTATTTATTCGAGAAAGAGGCAGATAGAGAGAATGAACTCCAGATACATGTGCCACCTTGTGCATCATGGGTACCAGCGAATCGAACCTGGATCCTTAGGCTTTGCAGGCAAGCGCCTTAACTGCTGAGCCATATCTCTGGACCCTTGTTATTGATTTCTTTTAAGCACCCACATAAGCCAGGCTCTATGACAGTCACTGAGGTGACACAAAGAGGGGTTGATGGTGATGATGGTGAATATGATGATGAGTACATATACGGTCCCAATGATAATCTCTAAAAATGACAGGACCATGTACAGGACCAAGACTATCTTAAAGTACCACTGCAAAGTAAGATCAAACTTTTGGACTTGCCCTATTTGAATTCAAGGCTCAAGAAGCAGCCCCACGAGTGGCTAGTCATCTGCTCATGGCTGTAATGCATACCTGAACAATCCCTGTCTAAAGAAGGTCTTATTTTGGCTCACAGTTTAATGGGTTCAAGTCCATGGCTGGGTGGGCCCACTGCTTCCAGCCTCCTGGTACTGATGCCAGAGCACATGGTGGGGACTATGGGGTGGGGCAAAGCCACTGACCTCCTGGCCAGGAAACGAAAGCCAGAAGGAAGAGCCTGGGTCCCACAATCCCCTTTGAAGGCCCCTTGACCTGAAGACCTCCTGCTAGGTTCCATTTATTAAGGCTTCATTACTTCTTAGTAGTGCTAAGCTGAGAATTAAACCCCTCACTCCTGGGCCTGGAGGATACACTAGATTTAGGTGTTGCAGGCAGGACTGATGGAGGAGGGACCAGCAAACAGGTCAGTAGAACAGGAATGATGGCTCAGAGTGGATGCCCACATCTACATTACTGCTTCTGAACAAGGGCGGCAAAATAATCCAACAGACGTGCTGGCACCTGCACTGTACCACAGGTGTCTCCCAACCCCAAAGATCACTCAAGGCACACTGTAGTGCTCAAGACAGAAACCATTACATTTAATCTTCACAACCTGGGGACAGGCAAAAATTTATTTCTCTCTTTGTCTCCCCTCACCCCATATTTTAGCATGCTGGAATTACAGAAGCCTACCATGGCTTCTGACATTTTACCAGGGATCTGTGAATTCAACTTGGGTATTCCAATTCCAGCTTGAGTATGAGTGCTTTATCCACTGAGCCATCTCCTGAGCCCTGGAGAGAATTTCTTAGCACATAAAATGCAACAACAGATAAGAGAATATTTGTAAATTAGATTTCAGTGAAATTTAAAAGAGAAACGGGTACCAGAGCTCATGAAAAGTCCTCATTAAGAAAATGATTAGGTGGAACTGGGGATTTAGGAGGATATGCACCAGATCCCGGACTCTTGGGCTCCCAAGAAAAGATGCACTATGGGAGCGATTGAGGGAGAGGCTACTAAAAATAGAATCTAGGTAATCCAGAATCGTGTATATCTGTTAACCTATACTGATCTCACTCGGAATGGAGACTGTGTTTATATCTTTCAGAAAGCAGTGAGAGAGCTGTGGCCCATCTAACCCTACCAACCGACCGTAGGCCAATGGCTGAGTTCCTGGCAAGAGATGAGCCACCACAGTCATATCGTGGAGGATCGATATGGAACCCCACAGAGAATGTCAGGATGAACAAGGGACCCACAGCCACAGCCATTCAATCAACACAGGATAAGCCAGTGAGACAGAAACCAATGATTTTCGACACAAAGACCCTTAAGTTCTCAACATTAAAGCAGCCTTAATACTCACCCACCACGACTCAGGGAACTGAGCGGAAGAGGGGGCGGAAAGATTGTGAGAGCCGTGGTGGGGGAGACGATCCAGAGGTATGGCACCCCTCAGTAACAACACACTAGAACCGGCGGAACCGGGCTGACTCCTAGGCTATCCATGGTCCCCTGCCCCAAGGACTGACCTAGACGGCCCATGGAGGAGGATATCCAGCTGATTGGGGATGGGGAAGAGGGGCATTGGGGAACTGGGGATAACAACTCATTGTTTGCCCACTAAATAATGTAACTCATTATGGACAATAAAAAAAGAAGAAAACGATTAGGCAGGCCATGACCTGGGAGGAAGGATGGTGTCCAGGGTATAGAGAGACTCAGAGAGAAGTTTGCTAATGGGCAAAAGACTGAACCTGATCTGTGCATGGAAAAACACCCAGGTGGTCAGGGTCAAAGGGAAAGACGCCGGGGTCGCCTGTCACAGACAGCATGAGGCCTCTGACTTGGAGTCTAGCTTTCCCATCAGAGGCCATTGCCAACTCTCGATCTCATACATGGAACCTTACAGGGTGAGCTCTCTCTGGGAGGACTGGGGGGCACGATGGCTAGGGAAGGGGCACAAGGAAGGGCTTTGGGTGGTGGTGGTGGTGCTCTGCTCCTTGGAAGGGGTTGGCTAATATTTATCAGAACCAGTGACATCTGGTGTAAACTGAAGATTGCTATCTTTGTATTTCGTCATCTCTCTCTCTCCTCTCTTTCTCTCTCTCTTTCTCTCTTGACAGCATTTCACGATATTCCACGCTGGCCTCCAACGCATGGTAATACTCCTATTTCAGCCTCCCAAGTGTAAGATTACAGGTGAGTGTCACCAGGCCTGGCAAGATCAGTGTACTTCATTGCACTGGAATAACCCTAAGTGTTCTGGGATCAAGTGCTTACTATCCCTAGCAAGAGTACTAAGGCTGGATACTATAGTACTAATGTCTGTCTGTAATCCTAGTGCACTAAGGGAGAGAAGGGAGGCAGAGACAGAAGAACCTCTCTTGAAAGTGAAGGCCAGTAGCCTGGTGAATGCAGCCATGAACAATGGAATGAGATCCTCTGCCTTAAACAGGCTTCGTAGTGAGCACTGACACCAGAGATTGTCCTCTGACCTCCGTATGGCATACCTGTGCATGTGCACACATGCATCACACCCACCCACCCAATAAAAAACCAGAGCATCAAGAATCTATGACCTCTAAGTTCGTGGCATGTTGAAGTGCTTTAGCAATGTGTGCTGAATCCTGCCATTTTCTTTTCTTTTTTTTTTTAAGTCTTAAATATATATTTATTGTCCATAATGAGTTACATTATTCAGAGGGCAAACACTGAGTTGTTATCCCCAATTCCCCAATGCCCCCCTCCCCATCCCCAATCAGCTGGATATCCTCCTCCATGGGTCGTCTGGATCAGTCCTTGTGGCAGGGGACCCTGGATAGCCTAGTACTCAGCCCGGTCCTCCTGGCCCAAGTGTGTTGTTAATGAAAGGTGCCATGCCTCTGGATAGTCTCCCCCACCACGGCTCTCACAATCTTTCCACCCCCTCTTCCGCATAGTTCCCTGAGTCATGGTGGATGAGTATTAAGGCTGCTTTAAGGTTGTGAGTTTAGGGGTCTTTGTGTCAAAGATCGTTGGTTTCTGTCTCACTGGCTTATCCTGTGTAGATTGGATGTCTGTGGCTGTGGGTCCCTCGTTCCTCCCGTCCTTCTCTGCGGGATTCCATATGGATCCTCCACGGTATGACTGTGGTGACTCCTCTCTTGCCATATGAATTCTGCCATTTTCTTTTTAAAGACTGGTTTGGAATTTGCTATGTAGCTCAAAGATGACCTTGAACTTCTGGTCTTCCTACTTCTACCTACCAACTGCTAGAATTACAGGGGTAATTCACCACCATGCTTGGCTAATGCAGTGTTGGGATTGAATCTAAGGCTTTATGCATGTTAAACAGGTATCCTACCATGTGAGTCAACTCCTGCCATTGACTTTTAAATGTATCCAAAGGATGGATGGGTTGATTGGCAGAGCAAGAAACTAATGAAAGCCAATCATGGAATCTGGGACTTATGGAGGTCAGTGTCAAATCCTTTGAAGCTTTTTAAAATATGTTTGATCATTTTTATAATCAAATGTTGGGGGCAGGGAATGCAAGCCACAGAGAGAAAGAAAATAATTGCAGTGTTTTTATTCCCAACCAAGGGTGGGTGTCTACAAAGTGTTTTTAAATCACCCAAAATTCAACAAGTATAAAAGTCGACAGGGCTGGAGAGAGGGCTCAGTGGGTAAAGCTTTCACTGGTTGCCATAGTGATACGCCGCTGGGATGAACGTCCAAACCCGGCACAGTTATGGGAGAAAGGGATTACTGAACAGGTCTAGATGACAACAAAATTTAACCATCCCAATTCCACCACTTAAATGGAAGTACCTGCTTCATTCCCTGATCCCCCATAAAAAGCCAGAAGCTGTGGTAGGCTTCTGTAACCCCAGGAAGTTATGCTGATGGTCAAATGGGAGGGAGAAAGGAGAATTTCCCAGAAGCTTGAGGCAAACCCAGCAAAGGACAGCAGAATGACAATCCAGAGTGAGAAACCCTGCCTCAAAGGAGAAGACCCACCCGAAAGTTGTCCTCTGACATCCCATGCCCACACCATGGGATGCTCAAGACCACACATAAACACACACACATAAATAATATTACTAACAGTAGATATCATCTTAGATATGTGAGCAAACACTTAGACAAGATAACATGACACATATCTATAATCCCAGGTCTAAGGACGGATGAAGCAGGAGGATAACAGGTTTGAAGCCAGCCTGGGCTACATAGTGAGACCCTGTCTAAACATCAAACAACTACTACCAAACCATCCCCCCCAAACAAAACCCTGAGCAGATACTTTACAAAGGGGACACTCCAATGGCCAATAATGTTTGAGGAAATTTGCAACGCCATTAGAAGATAGTACATTGTAGATGAGAACACAATGAGATTCCCTCCCACCCAAGTTCGAGCGATTAATGTGAACACAGCAAAACAGGGGACAGAAGCAGCCAATACCGAAGGCTGACACAAGCCACCAGCATCTCACATGCCATCATGGGGAATGTGACTCCTTCCAGATATACTTCTTGCCTATCAGCAGCATCTATGAGGCCCAGCATCTGCATAACCAATGACTGGGTGTTCCTATTTCTGGGGTACATGAGCAGGAATAATAGGTGCACACACACCGAGGTCCCTTCAAGCACACACAGCACACTGCCAGGCAGGGTGGCCCAAAGCTAGAAATGGCCCTGTGCCCTACAACAGCAGAATGGATCACAGTTGAGGTTCACACACAGAACACTGCATATTCCAAGGCTCACTGGCCTCAGAGCCATAATGCTGGCTTCAAAAGAGCCATAGAAATGCACGGTCAGGATTTTTTTTTCTGGATATAATATTGAAAGGCTTGAGCCTTTTCTATGAAAGGTGAGTGAGTAGCCCAGGGTTGTCTTGGGAGTACCAGAGAAGGAACTGGGTTCTGGAATGTCCTAACCATGATGGCTAGACCTGCGTGGATGGCTTTGCCTTGCAAAACTTTGAGCTGTGAGGCATTTCGTAGATAAAAGACTTCATAGTCTAGGAGATGTGAATCAGCAGGGGCTTCACTCTATAATCACCTGGATGTCTTGCTGGACACTGGGTGGGAAGGCCATGGGGAACTTTCAGCTGGGATGGTTTGGGGATGAGAGGTGGGAGCCCTTGGTGCTAGGGAGCCCAAGCTTCGGAGCCACCTGCTGGCTTAGATGCCCCTGACAGTTCACATCTCTTCTTCCCAGGCTAATGAAGGCAGGGAAGGCCTGTGGGTGCAGAAAGGGTGGTGTTATCACAGTCCAGTGATATGGAGCCTGTTGCAGTCAGCTTTCTAGTTGCTGCACAGAAAGAACCCAAACAAAGTGGCTTGTAGAGGAATGGGTTTATTTGGCTTATGGACTCGAGGGGAGACTCCATTCTGGCAGGGAAAATGATGGCATGAGCAGAGGGCTGGACATCACCTCTGCCACAGCACTGCAAACAGAGGCAGGAAGGTGTGCCAAACACTGGCAAGGGGAAGCTGGTTTATAACCCCATAAGCCTGCCCCTGACAACACAGCTCCATCGAGGCTGTAAAACCCAAACTGCCATCAGCTGAGGATCGATCTATCAGAACACATTCATTTGTTTGTGGGGGACACCTGGATCAAACCATAACAGAGCCTATTCTTCCGGGGCCCTGAGTGGGAGTCAAGGCTCCTCACCCCGCTGTGTTCATAGGGGACCTTTGCACCCTCCCTGAGTCTCAGTTTCCTATTTGTCTCAGTGAAGGTTTTGGGCAATATGCTACCATCTGCAGTCCTACATGGGTGATGGAGAAGGCTTGCAGGGAGACCCTTTACTTCCACCTCCTTTATCCTGGTAGACTCAGTCCTCAGCACCCATAACCTTCTGCCTCTTCATCCATGACTCGGGCCTGAGTTGCTCCTCAATAGACAAAACAGCTTGGAAAACATCTAAAGCACACTGCACTTTTGATTTTTTTCATTGCACAGGCTAAAGAAGGATTAATTGAACCATGATCTCCCATTAGGCAAACAGGAAGTTAAATACCTCCATACAGCCCCAAATCGACCTGCCTGCATGCTGAGTAGTCGATAACTTTTACCAAACCACATGTCGAGCCCTGCTCTGTCCTGTTGGGAGGTCCTTGTACTGTGGATGCCTGGTAGGAAATGGCCATTGGTAAGGCCAGCCTGCTTCCTAGCTAAAGCCCCTCAAACTAGGGACAGAAAGGTTTCTGGGCTGAGGCCCAGCCTGGGATTTGAACATAAAGTTCTCATTGCTACTGGGAGGTCTTTTCCAGGGTTTGAGGGATCTTCGTCTTCAAGCAAGTCGCATGCTCACGTTGGTGACAGCTGGCCCTGCCTCTGGCTTCTAAAACCCTTGGATGTCTATGCAGGGAGAAAGAGAGAGAAAGAGAGAGAGAGAGACAGAGACAGAGAGACAGAGAGAGACAGAGAGAGAGACAGAGAGAGAGAGACAGAGAGAGACAGAGAGAGAGACAGAGAGAGCGCTGCTTATAAGAACAGAAAGCATGCATGGTGGGCATTAAACACAGTCCTTTTCCTGATGCTTCTCACATTGCCCTGGGGACACTGCCACCTTCCCTGCTGCCTTGGACCAGGGCTGCAAGGGAGTGTGTGGGGCCCCTCCCAGGCCCAGCCTGGAACCATGGAATACAGTGCTAAGAATAACAACTCCACCCTTACTTCACAGCAGAGCACACTGAGCTTCCAGAAGCTTCTCCAAGGTTGCACACACACTAATATAGGCACTCCACTGGTGGAGTCCTATAGTTTACTGGCTCCTAGAAGCTTCTGGACTTCGAAGGAAGAGTGGTCTTATGTGAGAGCAGAGAAGCAGAGGTACCAGGGAGCATGGTTGGCAGCTCAGCAGGTGGCCGAGCTCCAGATCTCCTGCTTGACGCTCCCATCTACCCTTCACTCACCCCAAAGCCACCCCCTCTCATGTGTTAGTGGGGAAAGAGCTGTGCACCCTGCCTAGCAGGAACAGAAGCCCAAAGGAGATCAGCCCAACTGGATGTATGTCTCTGGTGTTCTCCATGGCACCCAGACTGCCCATCCAGTTCTCCCTGTGACCCACTCTTTCATCTCAGCTGTCCATCCAATACAGAGCCCCTTGAAGCTAAGATGCTCTAGAGGAGGTGGAAACAAGCCCCCTTACCACTGGGAGGAAGATAGGGGAGTGTGGTTCCCACAGAACAGCTGGTATGTGGAGTTAAATTTGAGGATAGTCAAGAACAGATCTATGTGTGGTAATTGTGACAGGTTAGGGTGACTGGGACCCCAAAGGTAACCAGGAGTGTCCTTGGACTTATCTCTAGCCTTACCTGACTCCTTCCCCTTGAGTGGGAGGTGTCTCTTACTAGAGGTCAAACCTAATCCTAAAACTGATTGGCCAAAGATAGACCAACCAGCTACCTCTCCAGCTTACCTGGGCCAGGGATATAGTGGCTTGGGAAAGGAAAGATTGTTCTCTTTCCCTCGTGCCTGCCCAGCAGAGAGACATCTGAATCTCCAGGCCTAGGTAAGGCCCCCTCACCACAACAAGAGCTCTTGATGTTTTGAGTGTGCTCTGGGTTCTTTCCAACATGAACCCTTTTTCCTCATGATGGAAGCCCTCTTATATCTTTCCTTCTTTTTCTTGTTTGGC
This sequence comes from Zapus hudsonius, assembly GCA_004024765.1. Lineage (NCBI taxonomy): Eukaryota > Metazoa > Chordata > Mammalia > Rodentia > Dipodidae > Zapus > Zapus hudsonius. Next base: position 1,492 of record PVHP010004212.1, on the reverse strand, counting down.
TGGCCAGCACAGATTTTATAGGTATGTGACTAAACCCTCCCCGATGTGCTCTTCCTCACTAGTGGCCCGAGATCTCTGTAACTTCTCCTTTCTTTTTAAATAAAGTCTCCCACTATATTTTATCCTCTGGTGGTCTATGTTTTAATTCTTTAATTTTATAGAATAAGAATCTGGGTACTCTTAAGTTTTAAGGTGCATTGGAATTAACTGGGAACCCCAACTTTCTGGGAACCCCAGCTTTCCCATTACTGTAACCATAGTTTCTGTATTAATGCATCAGCCCAGTGCAAAGCACTTCCACACACATCTCTGAATTCTTGACACACTGCTCTGATCTCTGCTGGATGGGTGGAGAAACTAAGGCCACACAATTAGCAAGGAGTAATTCGGGAGCCCAAGTTTGTCACTGCTATATGAACCAGAGTGCCACACTGTGCCATGTGACATCTATTATATAGGAAATCTCCTTCATTAAATGTTTTCAAGAACAGAAGTCTAGGGACTTGGCTTGGTAAGTAACATTCTTAATACATGTGGTGGTTTGAATGTGAATGTATGTTGTCCCCTCCATAAGATTCTGTAAGCCTGAAATAAAGCCTTTCCTCCCATAAGCCCCTTCAGAAGGGGTGTTTGTCCCAGCAATGAGAAAATAACCGTGACAGTTAAATTGGTACCAAGAAGTGGGGTTGCTGCCGCAATGAATCTAACCACGTAGATTTTGGCCTTTTGAAACTTGTTTGTGGGAGAAAGGTGGAAGGATTTGGTTGTTTGGAGTGGAGTAAACTTGCAGTACTATAAGCAGAACTTGATAGGCTATTCTGGTTAGAGTTTGAAAGTTCTAAATACTACTTAAGTATCCAGCTGCCTGCTGAAGGAGGTGTCACTGTGGGTGGATCTCATAGTCCAGCCCCAAGGTGAGCTCTGGCTGTGGGTACTTGCTGCTGCTGGCAGCTCTCTCTCTCTCTCTCTCTCTCTCTTTCTGCTGTTACTGTTGAAGTGAGCCAGCTTCTTCAGTCATCGATGGTGTTTCCCCTGGATTCTGTAAACCTGAAATAAACCCTTTCCTCCCATAAGCTGCTTCTGTTTGGGTGTTAGTCCAGTAATGAGAAGTCACTGCAACACTGTGCAAGCATGAGGATGTGACTTTGAGTCCTAGAACCTACTTAAAAGCTGAGCATGTGGGGCACATCTGATATCCAAGCACCGGGGAGGTAGAGATAGGAAATCCCTGGGCTTGCTGCCTAGCTAGTCTAGCTGAATCAGTGAGCTTCAGGTTCAGTGAGTGTCATAGTCAGCCACATGCCTGCTGGGATGAACTTCCAAACCAGGCACAGTTATGGGAAGAAGAGATTTATTGAAGTTACAGATCCAAGGGACATTCCATAATGGCAAAAGAAGCTGGTTCCCTTTCACAGGACCAAGCACAGAGAGAGAGAGAGAGAGAGAGAGAGAGAGAGAGAGAGAGAGAGAGATCCCCAACACCACAGAGAAA
>PVHP010004211.1:0-72618 GCA_004024765.1 Zapus hudsonius | reverse complement strand
GAGTAAAACCGCTGCTGACATTTATTATTCCCTTAGTTTACGTGGGTATTACTTTCTATTTCTTTCTCTGCCTTCCTTTCCTTTCACGCTTGTGACCTTCCAAAAGTTTCGCTGTTTGTTGTTATCTTTTCTGTAGTTAGACCCAGTCTTTTGACAGTACCATTAAAAATATCACAGAGAAAGGACTCCTAGCATTTTTTGTTTTTGTGCTCCTTTTGCTGGGTTCAGCCTAATGATGGAATCTTCACATACTATGTGACCATGCTTGAGCAGAAAGAGGAAAGATTTTTTTTTCTTATTTATGTCTTCAAGATTATGGAATATATGTTGTAAACCCAAAGAACAAAATCTATGTGGCATATTAGACATGTCCAAATACCATTTTTCACATTCATTTATTATGGACTAAAGGTCACAAGTGTACAGCTTAGTGACCAAAGCAAATTCCATTACCTGGTTTTGTAAATAACAATATATTTAAACACATACACTATTGTGGCTAATTTCTTCCTTGCTGTTGCATAGTTTTAACAGAGACCAGTAGGTCCTGGGAGCCAAAAATATTTGCTGAGGGTCCTTTCTGCCAAGGGTGCCAAAGTTAGTTGAAGAATACTCATAATTAGAAGATGATGTGATCACAATTTCTGTTAGTCATTTGTCAAATGAGACACACAATATTCTGGTGGAACAGTCAGAAAAAGGTCTATGATTTTTTTTTCAAAATTTTGCTATTTTCTCGGGTATTCTTTACACATTTATTTCTTAATGGCAACAATAAACTGGTCAGGCAAAGTTTACAGTGGGACAGAGTTTTGGGTTGTCCCAGCTAAAGTGACGGGCATCACTGGAGTGTCATAAGCTCGTCCTTGCTTCTCTGGTGAGCCCTGGTATAAATAGCACTCTTTCTGGCTTTGTACCTATAGCCTCCTTCTCTGTGCAGGTGAACATGGTCATCCACTGTCCTTAGACATCTGCCCTGGAAAATAAAAGGTCAAGTCACTACTAGACCCCCCCCCCCACACACACACAAATAAAAGCTTTAAGATATGATTGACCTGGTTCTGAAAATCATTTTAAATTTGATTGTCTCATCTCGCCTTTGAAATGAAATGAGCCAAATCCCCCATTTTTAATCAACAGTTTGGATACATTATAATCCTACTTAATTTCTAATTAGCTACAGAGGCAATTACCTAAGCACTAAAAACTAAAGTGTCCACCTTACAATATTCTGATGGTCTGTAATATGTGACCGTGTACATTGTGGAAGAAGGGAACTGCTTCCCTGTGTCTGGAGGCTCTGCTCGCATCCTCCTCTGCTGAGCCATCCTCTCTCATGGACCCAGAGCTGCTCTCCCTGCGGCTGGACCACAGGACTGTTCTGCATGATTAACACAGCTCCTTATGCTGCCCACAAGTGTGGGGCACACCGTTCAAGCCTGACTTCCATCAGATCGGATGCTGAGAAAGCAGCACTTCCAGGACCCCCGCCTCATTTCTAGGCAGCCCTTGCCATGCCCCGGCTCCACTGTGCCATTTCTTATAAAAAGACTGAGCTTTTTGCTCACTTCTTTTAGACTGTAGAGAATCTAGCAGGACAGTAATAGCATTTAATTATTAAAGACTCCTTCTGGGTGAAGCAAGTGATATCTTGATTTTCACAAGGACCAACTAAAATAATCCTTATGATATCATCCTTCTTGCTGTTTAAGTGTGTGTATAACAGGGGTGTGTGTGTGTGTGTGTGTGTGTGTGTGTGTGTGTGTGTGTGTGTGTCCACTACCTGCCATTGCACACATGTCAAGAAGATAACTTTGTGTGCTGGTCCTACATTCCCGACTCTCAGCTGACTGAAAGTTTTCAAGAGATTCTTCTCGGGCTGGAGAGATGGCTCAGCGGTTAAGGCACTTGCCTCCAGTGCCTAAGGCCCCAGGTTCAATTCCCCAGGTCCCACATAAGCCAGACCCACAAGGTGGTGGCCCTAGTGTGCTCTCTCTCTCTCTCTCTCTCTCTCTCTGCTTGAAAGCGAATAAATAAAATATATATATAAAAAAAAAGAGATTCTTCTCTCTGCCTCTTTTTCCATCGGTGTGGGAACATCGCAGACACCTGCCACAGCATCTCTGTGGCTTTTATGTCAGTTCTGGGGATGCAAACTCAGGCTCTCATGATGTGTGCCGAGCTGTCTATCCATCCCTGTCATTCTGTTTCACAGAGGTTAAATGTCAGGCTCTAGGAGGCTGCAAGGCTAGCAAGAGACAGGACTAGAATGTGTTTGTCCTCTGTTGTCACAATGAGAGAGATGTACAACTCTGAGCACTGCACCACATAGCAGGGACTTGTGGCTATAGCTTAGGTTCACTACATCAAAAATAGTGCAAAGAAATTCTGGCTAAAGTATAGGAACTTACAAAATAACATTATTTTGTGCGAATAAAAATTATACATTTCAGAAGACACTTGTAAAGAGTGTTGCTTTTTTAACCTTAAATATACTAAAAACTGCTTTGGACATCAAGTTCTGTAACAAATGGACACTGCATCACATTTAGAATGCAGTGGGCGACACCAGGCGATACGAAAATCAATTGGGGACCTTTGGAGGATATGGTTTGTAAACGTTCCTTGGTTGCTGTGACAGAAGGCAGTAAATGCACTGTCCCCAAATTCTCCTCCCCAGTTGGAAGATAAAATGGCAATTATAATCCCGGGTCACTTCAAGTGCAATGGACTTAAGCTCTGGGGGAAAAATGGCCAAATAAAAAGTGAGTTTCCTATCTGTTGCCAATGATAAATATCTGACCTACTTCAAGATTCCTCGCTGGGGCTCGGCTCATTTCCATGCAGACTGGCTCAACATGCCGATATTGATGGAGTGAGTGCATGAAACGCCAAAGGGTCCATGGATTATCATCTCTGCTCTGTGGACAGGCTCTGTGGACAGACTCCATTTAAGCCACTTTCTGGGCATCTCGTTGTGGATCTGATAGAAAGATTTAGTGTAAAGCTCGTGGTTGCTGTCTTTGATCAATAAGATGAAGATTTGACCAGGGCTCTAGGGTAGAACTGCCTTTCTGCGGCGCCCTCCTTCTGGAAGACCCAACAGGCTGTCATATCGTTACTGCTGATCTCGTCAAGGAGCATGATAATAAAGATATGTGTTCATCGTTTCATCCCAATTTATGTCTCGACCCATTCAGCTTGTTTTCTTGCCTTGAGGAAAGAGGACATATTTAAAAGCAGTCATACATGACTTTTGAGAAACTGGGAACGTAAGAGCTGGTGGATAATTTGAGAGATGTGGACTGTCCCGTGCTCACTGCTAACTTCATACTTAGAATTAATGATGTCTGGATTAAGATATTATTACAGGTCAATTTAGATATCTGGGAATCTCTGAGGTCACATGACTCAAATGGAAGTACAGATTCTCAATTTAAATGGGATGTGTGCCATGAAGAAATGGGAGGTATTAGTCAAAGCTTCAGAGTACTTGATTAAGAGAGTTCTTGTTATCAGAATCAAGGGCCAAAGGGTGTGTGTGTGTGTGTGTGTGTGTGTGTGTGTGTGTGTGTGTGTGTGGTGTATTATATATGAATGTATTATATGTATTCAGATCATACTCTGCAATGAAGCCATTATCCATCTGACAAACTATAGAACTTAACATGTTTCCATGGCTACCCTCCTCACATTAGAAACATGGAAATCTGACAGGTCACTGCCATTACTGAGCTGAACAATTTTGGAAAGTGGCCATAAGTTTTCTTGGGGCCACATCAAATGAAGGATATTCATTTCAAGGGACAGTCGAAAAGCTTATTTCTTGGAGCATAATGAGTTCAGATGATACCACATGCCTGTTCCTCATGGTGCTCACTTATCACATAAAACACTGACTTGATTTGGTAATTTTTCTTCTTGTTCTTACCTTGACTTGCTTACTTGCTAGAAATTCACTGTGAGCTCTGTTCAATTGAACAAGTAGGGATAGAACCTGAATACCAATAGAGTGTATTACAAAGTCAATTTTTTGTCTGAATAGTGAAATTTCCTTATGCTGTCTTCTTCTTTTTTAGGTTTTATATGCTTGTTTCTTTTTACATTTTATTTTTATGTATAATAACATGTTATACATTAATGTCCCCTCACCATAACTCCTGTTACCCTGGGGCCATCCTCAGTGGGGGTATGTAGTCACTGTGGGGTCAAGAAGACCTCATTCAGTCCCTGTGGGGTAGTGGGAACCATGCCTCAGAGTGTTCCTACTCAATCTATGGCTCTTACTATCTTTCTGCCCCTCTTCCACAAAATTCCTTGAGCCATGGCAGGCCTGTTGGGAGTCTTTTTGTGTGTTGAGTTCTTTGTAGCCTCTGGATTTCTGCTTACATACATTTTGATTATTCTAAGTGTCTGTCACCATCCCTCTGGGGCTGGTTGTCAGGCTTGCAGTAAGAACAGTTTTCATGATGTCGCTTCCTCTGCAATTTCTCCTGGGCCTTAGCAGATGTAGTAGAGGTGGAAAGTCTCATAGTGGGGAATTGGGTATCTTCTTGTCTTATCTAGACCCTCCTCCAATTTCTCTGTCACCTATAAAATAAAACAGATTTTCCAACAAAGTGTGAGAGCAATTGGTGTTAAAAGGAGTATGCAAAGTCGTTTAGGAGATTTTTGGTGTGCCAGCCCACTCTTTCCTGACCATGGGATTCTGTTTCCAGTACCAGATATGAGTTCCTTCCCACTGAGTGGACCTCGAATTTACCTGTAGAGGCCACTGTTGCACAGGTGTGTATATCTTGTCTGGCTGGTTGATTTAATAGTCTGCAGGGTCCCCTGCTTGTCCATAATGTTAGTGACCATTATCCTCCGGCATCTCCACTAGGGTTCTCCAACACTATGAGGGCTAGCTAGGAGGGAGCTAGCTTCTCTTTCCATACCAATATGGTATTCCAATGTCCTGTGGCTTCAGAAATAGGGTCCTACCTGTTAGCTCTGGCAGGTAATTGAGTATTTTGGCAATGGCCTACATTATTTTGGGGGCCTTGTGGGTCTCCCTTTATGCTTTTTCTAACTTAATATTAAATAATTATAATAATAAATGAACCAAGTTTAAAAATCAGTTAATACTATGTAGAGCATGGTACCATTTAATAGTGATTTTTTTCATATAGAAATTTTTGGTATCATGTTCTTTTTCTCAACATCATTATAACTTTGAGCATCTGTAGGAATAAGGGATGGGTTACATTAGGTTTCAGCATCTCTCTCCCTTCCTCCTCTCTCATTCCCTTCCTCTCCCCTTCCACTGAGAAATTAATTAACACAGACAAATATTTGCTACCTAAAAGTGTTTATCTCACCAACACATTAAATCAAGGATTTTTGCATACTATTTGTATAGCTCAAGAGGCAAGCAGACACACCAGACAGAAACAAAGATATGAGAAATTTGTTGCTGTAGACTTCTAGCATGTCATGACCTTCTTCATAAAATATCTCAGCAGTATCTCTTCTGGCCAACAAATTCCTCTCTGTTGTCTTTTTAATAACCCACTGATATCATAGTTAGAAGAAGTTAGAAATGCAAACTTAATTTTTGAACAGGGCACAACCTTACACATTCAACTGCTTTCAATACACCAAAAGATACAGTAAATTGCATTGAAAGCAATTATCTTATTCAGACTGCATGAGTCCAGATCAAGTCCCTTTCTGTGTCAGGCGTAGGCAGGAAAGGCTTGCAGAGACTAATACACTTTGAAAATTCACTGACTTATTCTCAAGAGTTGCTCACTGTGGGATAGACTGGTCACATCTGCATATCAACTTCTCTCAGGGAGTAGGGACAGTGCATAGTGAGGTGGTCTCTGGCTACAGCTCTGAGAACTTGCACAGGTTCTCTGCACTGTAGAATCTGGGGTCCATCTTCCATCCCATGAGGTTAGTATTCCAAGAAGAAGAGTTTTGAGCAGTAAATCTTCCCTTCCCCTCAGAGAGGCAGAAACTAGTCACATGGACTCTCACAAAAAAACAGGAGTTTCTTTCCTTTTTGCCATGATCAACTGTGATTTCAGAAATACAAATGCTTCTTTCAGTGGTGAATTAAAACTGCATGCAAGTCACCTCAGAATCCATGCTTAGCCTGACGCCCCAGTGATTTCTTGGCAATATAACACACCTTCCTGGAAACCTCCAACGTCTAAATATTTCAAATGGAGGGCAATTTAAAGTTTGAACCAGTAATTCACCTAGCTTGTTTCTAAACTAAAGGACTTTTTTTTTTTTCAAAACATGGTTTTCCAATGGTTCATGTGGTTTTGTCATTTTTTCTTTCAGCATAATAGGGGAATAAAAGATATAAGGAGATGAACAGATTCTTCATGGCAAACTTAAAGTTAGTCTTAGAAGAAGCGACTTTAAAAGGACAGTTACAATGGGGGAAGCAGCGCCCTGCAGCAAGAATCAGAAGTTTTAATCTCTTCAGCCTTGCATGAGCTGTAGCTGGCTGTCAAACCCCTTACATGGTGTTCCTTAAGGAAAAAGAAAATGTTTGCAAGAGTCAGAAATTGAGTCTATAATTGCCTTCACGTGAAACCTCTGGAGTACCTAACGTTTTAGAACATTATATTTTCCTCACATTATGGTGTCAGCAACCAACTGTACGACTTGCAGCAGTAACAGGGGTGTGTGTGTGTGTGTGTGTGTGTGTGTGTGTGTGTGTGTGTGCCATTATCAGCCACCATTTTAGAAATACAAATGTTTCCAAAAGAAGGCAATGAAATGTTTTCATAAGAAGGGAATGAGGAGAGTTCATGGTCAAATTACATTGTTAGTGTAATTCTCAATAAAAAGTAAAGAACAATCTATTTAGAATTGTGTGGCAGCCACCTTAGAATGTACATATATATCTGTGAGGCTGATGTGAGGAGTAAGCAAGATCTTGTGTGTCAGGTACTTGGTGGATTTTTCTTTCTCGGGCATGCCTTGAGAAACACAAGCTCTCATGCTTCGTGCTGTAATTCTTTTACTGGGATACACGCACTGCTAAAAACACTGCATTGCCAGCATTACTCTAACAAAGTTGATCTTATACCCTATTGACATTAATATATTTCTTATATAAATATCCTAGAGAACACAAGAATGACTAGTCGGTGTGAAATGACATGTTCTCTCCTTCTTTTGCTACATTAGAGGATGCCCCTAAAGTTATTTTTATAGGATGGATTATGTATTTTTAAATTCATGCCAGAGCCCTAATTGATAGTACTTCCTAGTCAGGTAAGGTTCACCCAAAGCTGAGCTGAGATTAAAGCCCTATCTCCTGCTGCAGGGTGCTGTATCTCCACTGCAATTATCCTCCCTTTTAAAACCATTAAGACAAATTCTGGAAGTTACCAAGTCCAGTTTTTTCATCTTCTTGTGTCTATTATTCCTCCCAACATAGTACAAATATAACTATATTTGGTGATAAAATTCATACCATATTATTTTATACTGTGCTGTTCTGTGCTAGAACTTAAGGTAATTCAGTTATAATTGAGTTGTTTGAGCTTGCCACAATACAGTGTGATGGCAGCGCATCTCTTCATAACAGAATAAAATGAAGACACACACTCATTCTTAGGGAAGACTAAGAAAATATACAGAAATGATGATCTACATGCCAAGGAGACTGGTCACAATATGAAGTCAGCCACCTTGATCTTGAACTTCTAGCTTTTAGGATCTCTGGGAGATAAGCAACTTTATTCTATGGGAGTGTGTTATGACAGTTTGAGCAAACTAATACCTTGACTAAGTTAAAAACAGTATCTGCTTTCCTCATGAGTCTTCATGTTGAGTAGGACTCACTCACAAAGACAACTTGGAACTACTTTCATTGATGTCACTCACCCGGGCCAGCCATGAGCAGGGAGCTAGGGTCATCAGAGATCCATTCACGCACATCCAGGAGGTGATGCTGGTGGGACCATGGTGGGTCTGTTCATCATAAGATCTCTGTGTGACTTGAGTGTCCTTACAACATGTTCCCAGGCTTATTTCTAAGGAGTCCAAGACAGAGCCATGCAAACAATGAATCACTTTTGTAACAGGTTTATGAGGCATAAACTAGTGCCTTGCCACATTGTGTTTACCAGAAAGAATCACAGTAGGTAACCTGAGTGAAGGGAAGAACTAGTCGCCATATTTTATTTTTGGATACTCTGTCATAGATTCTGCAAGTACGTTTAAAAATAACTGGAGATGTTAAATAAAAACTTTATAATCAACATATTAATTTTATGCTGCTTAAGAATTAACCTCGTTACATCTGAAAATCTCATATTTAAAATAAACCCATCATAGGAGTTACTATGGATTTTATATAGTGACTTCTATAGAATTGCTATGATTTTTCTAAACTTTATGACACTTATCGAATTCTTCTTAAGACAGAAAAGGACTATTAAATTCTGCATGTCTACTTGGAGGTTAGGTTTTGTATAGCATCATGTCGTTTGGCATCTGGACATAGAACCTCTCAATGAGGAAGAGCCAGGGAACCACAGGGAGACACATATTCTGATTTAAGAGACCTGAGGACTGCATCCCTTCTGAACTCTGGCTTCCTCAGTCATTGTCTCACCTCTGACAAGTTACTTCAACAACACTGGGTTTATCAACACCTACGTTGAGGGAGTGCTGTGAGGAGGAAGTAAGACATGATTTTAAAGCCCCAGAGGTGAGCTCAGCCTATTCATCATACACCCCTTAGATCTTTGATGTAATAAACACAGATCAAAATATCACAGTTCTCATTTAATAAACCCGAATGACTTCATAGAGGATGATAATCTGTTGTTCTTAAAATAACCCACTGGATCTGTACTTCTTGAAGTCTCTCTGTAACAGTAGACTAAACATTGCCCTGGGATCTCACAATAACACCTCACTCTAGAGTAAATTTTGATGTCAGACACATTTTTTTTCTCTTTTTGCAAAGGCTTTAATGTACCAAGAAGGCATGGGAGTCAGGTGTTACAGCACAAATCCAGTAACTCCCACTTCTTAATCCAAATACCATTTACTAGTTTATAATATGTTTCTATTGTAGAAATTGCTGCTGCTTCTTACACTCATTATTATTGCAAGCTACTGTTACTGTTATTTGCTGACCTCCTATGTGAGAGTCTGTTTGAGTGAGGAAAAGAAGAAACACACAACACACACACACACACACACACACACACACACACACACACACACACACACACAATGCAGGTGGAAAAGATCCAAATGTCAGATTTTTTAGATTTGTGTACTTGAGATTTTACTCTATATTAATGAAGGTGATTTTGAATTTCATTTTCACTGCATTTATTTTTTTTTGATTAATGTGATTCCTGTTTTCCAGATAAGAAGCAAGAAAAGAAATAAATAAAACAACTTTTCAGCTGATTGCTAATTTATATGAATTCATGTATTCAAATTTATGATCTTTGAATCAAACACAAGGGCTCAATGTTATTTTTCAAATCACTGATACTACTTACATAAAAGCCTTTTTTGAAATGCCAAGAGAGATTATTTGTCATTGAAAAAATTCAATAGTTCCTGAAGATGTTTTGGAGGTATATGAGAACAAAATACAATTTGGAAGTTAAAACTTACTAGTGAAAAACATTTGTGAATAATGACATCCAACTTGTTTTGGTTTCTTATACAATGACTAAAAGATCCATTCTGTAGTTAAGAATAGCAACTTTATAGTAAAGAATAGCATGCTGTACCACAATGTGTTTTTTCTTTTTCTTGGTGATATTGGGGATTGAACTCAGGACCTTGTATATGCTATGCTACGCAAGTGGTGTACAACAGAGGTATTCCCTGAGCCAAATAACATGCATTCTTACAGCAATGTATTAATTTGCAACCAATTACTACAAATATTGTGACTTACAATGATCTAGATTATTTCGATGTTATTTCTCAAATTTAGAATCCTAATGAGGGTCTCACTGGGCTAAAATGAAGATGTCTTTGTCTTCTGGATGCTTGAGGAAATACTCTATTTCCTATCTCTGCCCAGCTGTTAAAGACATTCCTGAGTTCACGAGCCTTCCCTTCTTCTCTAACCCCCTGGCACAGTGTCTTCAAATTAGTGTTTTCTGAAATACTCCTTCTCAGTGCCATCATTTAAGGATTCATGACATCTGTAAACCCTTTTTTTTTGTGCAATGTAACATATTACAGCCTTCAGTGATTAGAATTGTTTGCACCCAAAATAATGGTGCTGATCATCAAAAGCCAACAAGAAAGGTCAACCTACCCCAGACCCTCACATACATATGCCATGTAAATCATCACTGAGGGGTTAAACTGTCAACCTTTACCTTCTGCCCATTTCTAAAAGACTAAAAGCACTGATGTCAATGGCATCTTAATTGTTTTACACTCCCATATATTCCTTTATTTTTATTTAATGTTATGTATATTGATTATTTAATATGTCTTTATATTCTATGAATACTGCAATGAAGTGGCATACAATATTCAAATACAGTGTTACCACATTTCAGCATTTTAAGAGTTATCTGTTTTGTTTGATGCCGGGGTTGGCTAATAATAACAGTTCATCTCAAATTTTTCAGAGAAACACTTTTCCTCAGACAGGAGAAGAGGCCCCTGCTGTCTTTGGTTTTTCTGCCCTTATTCCATATATGTACACCAGCGATTCTCGGCCTGAGTGACTGGTGCCACAGGAGATATTTGGCAATGTCTGGGGATATTTTTAGATGTCATAACTAGCAAGGTGCTAGTGATTACCTCCCTGTTTCATCTGGTAGAAGCAAGGATTGCAATGAAGCCTCCCATAATGCACTGGACAGCCCTCCACAAATAACTTTGTGTCCCCAACTGCCAGTTGTGACCCAGCTGACATTTCTTGGTGCAGTTTATCTAGAGCTGAGACAGTGGAATCTATCGGAATTTCGTAATGAATAGAGAGCACATTGTTTAAATGGGAACTCTACATGTACAAACAGGGTTCTCCAACCTCAGGTTCTGCTTCTTCTCCCTACCTTTATCATTCCTAATTCGTGTAAGACCTTACTGTCAAGAAATGTTCCAACAGAAGAATTCAGAGGGACTCTGACTCTTCTTTGTCTCATGTCCACAGTAAGTCCACCAATAATCCCCTCTAGTTCAGTTTTCAAAATCTGTGCTCAGTGTGAGCACGTCTCCACTGACCAACCTCTTCTCTCCCTCTCTGACATATTGTCTGGATGTTGTCCCAATTGCTAACTTGCATCCTCCATCTTCCTCACTTAACAATCCAGCAGCTGCCTTTTAAAGGTGGCATCAGAGCACATCCATCCCAGTGCTCCTTGCTGCTGAGAGAAAGAATTCACAATTCTCACCAGGGACACTCATCCCTCACAGGTGAAGCTCCACCTGACTTGAGCTGAGTCTGTCTCTGCCTTCTTCACACCCTTGGACTCACTAAACTTGGTCCTGGCCCAGGCCACTGCCCTGGCCATTTTTCCCAAGTGGATGACCCCACACCTCCTCCTCCCCGGCCCTCAACACTTAGAACTTCCAAGTCCTCTCAGATCAGAGGTACTTGTTGACATGTGCTCAGCCTCGTTCCAGCCCACATTCTACAGACTACATAAGATTTAGCAGTATCAAAACTCACCATGTTTAATTCCATGTCTGTTTCAGTGTATGACTTCATTCCCCTCTCCCCACGTGCTCATAAATTCATGGGGTAGATTTTTAGGTCTAACTACTATATTTCTTCCATACAATAATATTTTATTTATAATAAGTTCTCAAAAGAGAAAAACAGAATGAATTAATTGATAGTGTGATTTAATTATTTTTTTTCAGGTTTTCCTTCCAGAGCACATCAGACTAAACTATAGCTTTCCCAGGTCAACAAACCCCCTCTTTATGTTAAATATGCTGACGTATTTAGCATAAGAAGTCTTAGTTTCTATTTTATATCCTAACATGACTCTATAAAATTGTCCTTGTAGATAGAAATTATGTAGCTTTGTACTATCAATACTCAATTTGAAATCTACATAGTCACAATGAAGTTTGTTTGGCTCATAAGAATATTTAATGAAGATTTCACTCAGCTGTTACAATTAGGGCTAATCATGATAACCACCATGATCCTCTTAATAACTTTATCGAAAGGAACATTGTCTTATCTAACTAGAAAGCACAGCACATCCTGATATCCCCACAAATAATCCAAAGGTATGTAAAGTTATCATCCGTAGCCTCCAGCTGCCCACCTCTTTGAAATGCCATTTAGCTCATGCATTAAGTCAGGTAACTCAGGTCCCCATGGAAGAGGAATATGTCTATCTGGCTTAATACTGTTTTAGTTCTGAGAGCATTGTCTGGCTTACACGGTCTTTAATAAATATCTTTTATACAAGTGAGATAATACAGATAGAGAGAGCAGTTAGCATAATATGTGACACCTGGCAGGTGCCCAATAAATGATTCATATGGCATGGGAGAGTTGTTCAAGCTAATCACCTGCCTCCTGCTAGTAATGAGGCCATTTGGGGAACCCATCACAGAGCAGGAGACAAGCTGCAGGCCAGTTCCCCGCCCCCATGAGGGACTCATTGGAAGTACTGAATGGGTCTTGTGTGGAAGAGTGGGTGTCAAAATTAATAACGTCTTCCTAACAAAGCTCGGGCATTTAATTAAAAGAATTTAATATTGAATATAGGCTGCATTATGAAGAAGCCAGAGGAAGGAGCTGTGCAGTCGTGGGATCCTGTCAATGCTCTGGTTAAAACGGATGTGCTGCTTGCAGGACCTCAGAAATCTGAAGGCTGCTCTCAGTAGAACTGAGAAGCACACTAGGAACAAGGGTGATGTCTGAGCCTAGAGGGGGACAAGAGAGAAACTCATCATATCAATTCTGAGTCTCTTTCTTCCCTTCTTTCCCTCATCCTTCTTATATTAAATAGTAAACTTTAAATAACAGTAGCATACCAAAACATGAACAGTTGAAGTCAGCTTCTTTGTGACAACACACTTTCACTGTTGGTGGACCTTCTTTCTCTTTGTGGTACAACAGAAGATATTTAATAGTACCTTTTATATTTGTACATCAATATTAGAATCTAATGGTTGTTTGAAGCTTATTACAATATATTCTGCTCATTTTAGTTCCCCAATGTACCTCTATTCTTGTCTTAAAAGATGATATCTTCTGGCTGAGAAGACGGCTCTGTGGTTAAAGGTACTTGCTTGCAAAGCCTGCCGGTCTGGGGTTCAATTTCCCAGCCACCCACATAAAGCTGGATGTACAATAGCAAACAACTGTTGTGCTGGTGTGCCCATAAACACACACACACACACACACACACACACACACACACACACACACACAAATTACAAAAGAAGGTATCTTTTCTTCTTGCACTGAAGGTGTTTTTCCTCTTCATTATTTTTGGTTTTTTTAAGAGATTTTTGTCCATCAAAATCAAGGAGTCCTTTGTTCTCATACTAAATACTCAAATAAAAACCTTTTATTGAACATCACCCTATCTTATTACAGGTTCATGTTATAACCTTATCATATAGTTATGCATATCTGATCACTAACGGTATATTCCTCTCAACTAAAGCCCATTTCCAATAAATTCTAAACTTTCAGTAGTTGCTGTATTGCCGTGGACTTATCATTTGGTGTAAAGTAGCATCATGCAACCTAGAGAGATAAAATGGAGAGAATGGGTGTGTCTCTTTGAAGGAGTATAATTAAGACCATGTGACTTGGCTTCCATTGGCATTGAATGTGTGTGTGTGTGTGTGTGTGTTAGGTTGTTCATCACTGTAGGAACCTCAATGAAGAAACGTTTATTGTGGCTCAATGTTTCAGGGATTTCAGTCCATGAGTTGGTGTTGCAGTCAGCTTTCTAGTTGCTGTGCAGAAAGAACCCAAGCAAAAGCAGCTTATGGAGGAATAGGTTTATTTGGCTTATTGACTAAAGGGGAGACTCCATCCTGGCAGGGAAAATGATGGCATGAGCAGAGGGGTGGACATCACCTCCACCACAGCACTGGAAACAGCAGCAGGAAGGTGTGCCAAATACTGGCAAAGGGAAGCTGGCTTATAACCCCCATAAACCCACCCCCAACAACACAGCTTCATTGAGGTTGTAAAAACCAAACTGCCATCAGCTGAGGATCGATCAACCAGAACACATTCATTTGTTTGTGGGGGACACGTGGATCAAACCATGACAGTTGGTTACAATGCTGTTGGTCTAAGGTGATCATCTTATTGGAATCGCATAGTGGAGGAAACCTGCTCAGCTCATGATGACCAAGAGAAAGATACCAGGGATTTCTCTAATCAGGTCCCACCTCCAAATAGTCCATTTCGTAAGAAGTCACCAACTGATGAAATTTGCGTCATGATCCTCTTACCTTTCCGTCATCACCAGCTGAGCTCCTAAGGCTTCAATGAGTCTTTGAGAGAAGTTACTTCATAGCCAAGTTATTATAAGTAACAATTCTGGATCAAATATATTAGCATTTCAAAACATAAAAACTTTTAAGTAAGAAGTTCATATTTTGCACCACTACAATATGAAATATATAATCTTGTGAACGTTATAAGTGAACTGGTTCACAAAGGAAGATGCCCATTAACTGGAACATGAATGGTGATCCCTAGATATTTTAGAGGCTTCCCTTCTAACATACAATATTTTGAAATTTTAGAAAGTACATCTATTATACATTGAAGAATATTCTTACAGTTCAGTGTTATATTTCCTATATCAAAGAATCTATGATGCTAACATAAGATGTATCTGATCAGTAAAAAGCACTAAAGATGCATTTTAATAAATCACAATGATTTCTAATTTTTTAAGGCTGTACCCTCAAATTTGTGACAGTTACAGATTCCTATCAATACCCTTTACTTGGGTGTATGGAGTAGAGTCTTCAGAGGAGGTATTGATGGGAGCCGGGCATGGTGGTGCACGCCTTTAATCCCAGCACTCGGGAGGTAGAGGTAGGAGGATCGCCATGAGTTCAAGGCCAGCCTGAGACTACATAGTGAATTTCAGGTCTGCCTGGACTAGAGCGAGACCCTACCTCGAAAAACCAAAAAAAAAAAAAAAAAAAAAAGAGGTGTTGATGGGGACAGAATGGCATGGGTTGGTGTGGACTGTAGGTTGCTTGAGCCACAGGCGCAATGCTAAATAGAAAAGTCAGCAGGTGCAGCAGGTGTCCAAGCTAATGTAGTAAATTTAGTTTGAGAAGCAGGAAGTTTCACAGTTGTCCATGAGACAAAAGGAAATGGGAGAGTTTTTCTTTAGGATTGTGTTGATGCTGAAAATAAGGACTTGACCTTTGTTTAAAGATAAAAGTGATGGGGGAGAATGAGATGGAGAAAAGGTAAAGGGGAGAAGGAAGAGAAAGGGAGGGATGGGTGAAGAGAGGGCAACAGAGAGAGGGTGAGGAAGGCCTATAATTTCAGTACTAGGGAAATGAAGGAAGGGGTGGCAAGTTGGAAGCCAGCTGCATAGCAACTGAAAGGCCCTGTCACAAAACTTAAATAGTAGACATCAGTGAAAAGGGAAGGAGTAATAGAGAAAGAATTGGGTGAGGGAATGATCAGATGAATGAGTTTTCAGTGAATGAAAGGAGAGAGAAAGTATTCCCTCGATAGATATTTGTGGTGAAAATTCATCCCCAGTGCCCCAGGAGTCTTGGTGGGCATTAGGGGTGATTACCTAATGTGATGGCTCTATTTTAATGGGGTTTTTTGTCTCACTGCAGCCTTATTTCCTGTCTTTCTAGACTTTTCTTTCCAATGTGCCCCTCTCAGTTTCCAGACCTGACACTTTTTGTTTGCTAGTAAAAGTAATGTTTGATCTTAGTGGAACTGTGAGAGAGACAGCAAGGAAAGCAAGCACCCAGAGATAAATGGCCGGATGTCTAGAAGCAGACTTGCTGGATCAAAGGGTATGCAAGATTTTTTTTTACAGCTTTTACATTGCCAAATTGCCCTGCAGAATGGCTCTATTAATTTACACTCTGCCAACATGCTTAATGGGCTGTAGTGAAATTGTCTGTTTATCTATCTGTTCTCCTCATTAGGCTATAAGCTCTTCAAGGACTTTTTAATCTCTTAGTGTCCGGTGCCTAGTATTTCTTCGGATACAGGATTACCAGTCACTCATGAACTCACTTCTCTTTCCTACTTCTAAATTCTTTAAATCATAAAACAAGTATGGTATTAACATAGGATATATAGGCAACTGACAAGGTATGAGTAAAATGTAGCAGAATTCCCCCACCCCATCCCCCAAATCAGCTCATTCACAGGCTACTTTACAAAACTGAATCACTATCTTTCAACCCAAACATGCATACTGAGGTCCTGAAGAATATTTTATCTCAGATATAAAACCCAAAGTAAATACTATTTGAGTTGAACTAGTATTGAATATTGAAATTGTATAAATTTGTGGGTATGTGCATATGGATAATTTAAATAAATATCTCCCAAAATCCACCTCTATTTGTAAATGACATTGTAGGAGAATGCTTCGGGGTGGAAATTTTAAGAACATGTTGCCATAGTGATTTCTTCTAAAATGTTGTTCAAGATTTTATAGTTTTCTTTCTCATACCACAAAATAAAAGAAAATCTCTGAAAATCCCCCAAGGAATGTGCCTACTTTGTGAAATCTTTAGGAAAGTTGTGAAGTAAACATTACAATGCTTTTCATTGGAAAAAAAAAGGCTGGTAAAGATAATGATTTATTTACTTAAAACATGCCTGAAACAATTGCTTTTATTTTGCTATGTTCATATCTGTGAAGGATGCAACAATTTAAGGAAAGATGAGCAACCATCATGGAATTGCCTTATGTATATTGTACCAAAAGATGGAATTATAAAAGAGAAGGTAAAACAGAAGAAGACAAGTGTGGTGATAAGGAAGAACAACAATATTCTCTGGTTAGGACGTTGGAATGATTTTGTGTCATAAAGTCCAGTTGAAATGTCATTTCCATTTGAAGGTTTTTCTGATTCCAGATGGGAATGATGCCCATAACTGTCTCAGTAGTTTACATACACTTCTTTTTTTTAATATTTTATTTATTCATATTTATTCATTTTCAATGAATGAGAGAGAGAGAGAGAGAGAGCACACCAGGGCCACCACCTTGTGGGTCTGGCTTATGTGGGTCCTGGGGAATTGAACTCAGGGCCTTAGGCACTGGAGGCAAGTGCCTTAACTGCTGAGCCATCTCTCCAGCCTACATACACTTCTTTTAACATGAAAAACGCGTACTGAGCACCTGCCAGCTATGAACATGTAGCTCAAACTAACACGGGATTTTAATGACTTTTGTTACAGATTTGATATATAATAATGTGAGTATGATCTGTCGCTTTAAAATACTTAGATATGTATGTGGATGAACGTGAAACTATCCCTTTTATAACACCTTACTAGTTTACAAACTTACAAACTTATTGGTTTCACAGTGCTTAATAAGTAATCTACCTATGGAATGGATAAGTGATTGATAAGTAATTAAGTTATGTACTCATTGACTTACAAAGGATAAATATATACTATTTACAAAGCAGTAGGTACAAGCCAGTTCTTTGGCATTCAAAAAATATTTGGCAAAATCCAGGGATGGGGTAAAATTATATAAGCAGCCAAACTATATACTGTAGTTAACATGAATAAGATATGGAGAAAAAAGACCTTTAATACTATGTATTTAGCAAGAACATAGATCTAAATAATATCTTTGTAATGTACTCTTTAGTTTTAAGTTACATGAATAAAGGAAAAAAATTATATTTAGTACAAATGTTTCTAATTTATATATGTTTACCCAACTAAGATATTCATTAGACATATGCATTTCCTTGGGAAAATGTATCACATTGTCAATTCTTGAGTAATTTTATGGAAATTAACACATCCAATGTCACTCTTCTTATATTGGCACTGGAATGGTATTGACATTGTAATACTGTTGACATTTTTATAAACTACAATAACAATTATAAAATATTATAATATTTTAGAGGCAAGGCAATTACCAGAATGCTCTTTTAAACTACCTAGGAAAACATTGAAAACAAAAGAGTCAGTAAAATAAAGAGAAACAAGTTACCCACCCAATAGAGTATATCAAGAAGCAGAGACTTTAACTACGGGAAGATAAAGATAATGTATTGTTTTATTTCCACTTGTGAGAACAGGCAGAAGCCTTTACAAATCTACTTTAATTGGAATTTTAAAAAATACTTATCAGTATATTCTCAGATAATATGGAGAAAAAATTAAATGTAAATGTGAAAAATAATAACCCTGACCCTACCAAAGAGTTGGAATTGTATATTGACAAAAGTGTTCACAAAGCTCATCCTCAACACATGTTATTCTACCTGTTACACTGGCTTTTAGACTGTGATCTTACTTTACACTTGAAGTGTGTGGTTAGAATAAATCGTACACCTGCTACAATGACCATGATCCTGCTGTGTAAAAGGTGCAGGACCCAAACCTGACTCCTAGGCAGCTGAAAGGAACTTTTCAAAGCAGCGATGGGTGTGCAGAGCTGCCTAAGTTCCATTTTGCTGGAAAAGACATGGTCAGGGGCCAGCCCCTGTGGAGAGGTGCTTGCTGGTCGTTTTCCATCCTGATAAGACATACCATAAAAATCATTTGGAAAACAGCAGGTATAAGGGGGGAAAAAGTTTAATCTGACCTTGAAAAGCTTGGCTAAATTGAAGCATTATGTAGATATTGCTCTGAAGGATAGTGTAGAACCAGGCTGAAGTAAACAGCTCATTAAAATTGAAAATGAGCTCTCCTCTGTGGTGTGATTTCTCTGTGATTTCCGGCCTCTTAACATTGATTGACAAGCATGCAATGACTTTTGTAGTTAGTTAGTTTGATATTTATACACTGCCATTTCAAGCACCACTTCTCATTGATTTTTTTTGCTTATTCTGCTCTGATATTATTTTAGTAAGACAGTTCAGAATATTGGAAATTGACTCCCCAAACTTCAATTGTAGTCACTACATTAGACCTGAGAAAACAGAGACTATATCATTGAATTTTAATCATACTTTATTTTGGTGGATGTAAAATACATACTTCCAAATAATTTTTTGAATCATTGAGTTGCTGTCTGACTTAATTGACAAAACTTAACAGACACAGTACACATGTGATCTACTCTTCTTTTGAAATCTAGAATATAAGAATTCATGTGTCGTAGTCAGCCACATGCTGCTGGAATGAATCTCCAAACCAGGCACAGTTTGGGGACGAAAGTGTTATTAAAGTAACAGATCCAGGGGAAGTTTCAGAATGTTAAAAGAGGCTGGCCCCCTTTCACAGATCCAAGCAGAGAGAGAGAGAGACCAGTACCAGCACCACTGAAAGCAAGCTCCAACAACTAAACAGCAGGACCACCAGACTTCAGCTCTGCCTGCTTTTTGCATATGTATCCCTGGAATTTCACATCCACCCCAGAATCACCAGGGTGATTCTGAGACTAAGGGCCTAGGTCACACCTCCTCCAGCCAGGCAGCTGGAGAAAAACTTTTACACTTTTGAATCTATTGGGGGACATTCAATCAAACTACCATAGCATGTTTCCAAAGTAAGAGAGTCTGAGTGTTTAAACATTGGATTATGGATTTAGTAATTAAGGCCTACAAATAACATATTAAAAGCTGAGATAACCATAAGTTAAACAAAATGAGTATAAGCAAGATATTATGTATTATCTGAAATGTATTTTATAATGCAGTCACTTGACTTGCTAAATATAGCAAAATTTTTGGTTTGTTTATTTGTTTTGTTCTTTTGAAGTAGTGTCTCTCCCTAGCCCAGGCTGACCTGGAATTCACTATGTAGTCAAGAGTTATCCCAAGATAACTGTTGCTGAAGTACCTATAGAATTCAGATACTCCGCACTGAGGAAGACAGCTCCATTGACTTTAGCAGTTAAGAGAAAGTTTTGGGAAAAGAATAACAAAACGTTGTGGATCTTTCTGTTATACCTTTCACTATAAGGAGGGAGTGTCTGGGGAAGAAATGTCTCACCTCAGGAAGACATAGTGGTGCACAAGCTATAAGATTATAAGCACAGCACATTGGGGTCTAAAGATTGGGAGTTCTCCAAGGCCAGCCTGGGTAAACTAGCAAGACCCTGAGTAAAAAACCCAAGGACTGGGGACAGATTTCAGTAGTTAAGTTTTTGCCTAGGCTGCATAATAATGCTTTGAGTTTAATTGCCAGAACCACAAAAAAAAAAAAAAAAGAGGAAAAGCAAGAGAAAGAACAAGGGAGAGAGAAAGAGGGAGGGACAGAAAAATCCCAGTGACCTTTAGTTTATGGACCAAAAAAACAACTTCATTGAATTCATGAAGGATGGGTGATATAGCCTGACATAACTATATTCCTCAGGGTGTAGAACTAAGAAATTGGCAGCTGAACTAACAGATAGCAAGATTTTCTATCTAAAACTAATAATGTGATTGTTGAATGACTACAAGAGATGCGGAAAGAATTCGGACTACAGGAGTCATCCATTTTCCTCATTTACTAATGTATCTTCTAAGATTCCTGAGAATAGCCAATTGGTGTTCACAGCCTGATGAAGGTGGTTAATTCCTTTGGGTATTATGCCCCAGGACATATTTCTTATTTATAAGTGCCATCTTAGTACAATCCCTGGGAAAGATGTCCCTTTGTGTCAGAGAGATTAAAAACTGTATTGAACCCTGGCTAGTCTTAGAAAACACTTTGTATTCAACTGATCATGTGGGTAGAATGTGTAGGCTGGCAGTTAATTAGACCACCTGCCACCCAAAAGACCAGAACTCTCCCCTAGGCTTAAGTCTGTGGGACAATACATTCTTCTGTCACATGCTTTTGGTTATAAGTTTCTTCCTGAAGTTGACAGGGACATAAAAACTACACAACATTTAATCTTTCCTGGAGGAAATACTTATATTTTCAGAATGCATAGCCCCTAATTAGAGTAAATTACTCCTGATGGAATAAGCATTCTGCAAGAGCAGGAAAGAAACCAAATTTAATTTCCCAGTGCCATAGGGAGGTCTGACTATTCAAAACTGTCTCTAAATCTTAGGAGCTGTGCTTTCAAGGGCTAAGCTAATAGAACTGAGCAGGAAATAAGTCTGATTAGCATTTTGGAAGTCATTTTGAGCACAAAAGATGTATTTACAATGATAGCAGGATATCATCTCCAATTGAACCCAGCACTAGAAAAAAAAGGGGGAAAATGTCATTTGAATCCATTAAAATGACATCAAATAAATTACGATGTTTGTTTTCTCACACACTGCTTATCACTTTTTAATCTTTAAGAAGTATGGTTGGCTATCTCGAGATCCTTATAAGGGGAACGGGTTAACAGTGATTTGGATGACTTATGAAACATTCATGCGCACGTTCCTCTGGTTGTTCTTAATTCATAACACAGCTTCCCCAAGGTCCCACCTGTAATACAGCCTGTCAATCCGTGCTATCTATTATGTGGTGGCCTGAAGGGACATATTGTTTTGTTTTGTTTTGTATTTTTCTCAAACGATTTAAAGGTATAGCCTCTGATTTTTTCCCCTAAGGAATTATTTTGCATGCTTCAACTTGGCATAAGGTAATAGTGGCATTCTGATGTTGGAAGCACTTTGATAACAGGCAGTACAATGAAAATACAATGAAAGTCTAATGGTCGTGTTACTCACCGGGTTTGGAATGGAAAAAGAGATTTTACTGGGCTGCAGTTATAATCAAGGAAATTAAAAAAAAACACCCTTATACTTGAAATTTAATTTAGGCTTTCCCCTGTGATTATCAGGCTTACAGGATGTATCACCAAGATTGCTCTGTTGTGTTTGTATGATTCTTCTTTGATTAAAATGATTATAGCTCATGTCAGATAAGGCACTCTTACTTCTCCAGAGCACCTGCTCTCATGCTTTGGGTTTAATCTGTTCTGTTTTATTTTGGGACAATGTCACCCTATAGTTCAGGCTGGCCAGGACCTCTCACTAAATAGCCCAGGATAGCCTTGAAGTTGTGACAAACCTCCAGCCTGGACCTCTGCTATTGGTGTTATGTGTGTTGAACCACTGTGCCTGACTTCTGGTTTTCACATTTTCTTTTAGGAAACGGTTGGTGAAAGGTCAGAGACTTTCTGTTTTTCTGCCTTTGTGGTGAAGGATTTGCCTTTTGGCAAGCATTGCCTGGTTTCATGTTGACTAGGAATTTGCCCTGCCACACATTGTCCTATACGCAGAGGACCAGTGAGTGATTCTTGCTCTATGTAAGGGCTCTCTGGAAAGATGATTTCTAGCATGAAACCACACATTTCACATTAAAAAAAAAAAACAGAATTCACTGAAACCCATAAATCATAGCAATGACATTCGGTAGAACTAATCAAAATGAAAATTCCTATGCAGAAAGAAAAAAAAAAAGCTTGATAGCTTTAAGAGAGAAGCTAAATGTGGAATTGGAGATGTTTAATATAAAACCAGTTCTCAGTTCAGTGACCTATGTTTCCACGTATGCTAGCTATTCATCTCACAAAACTACATATCTTTACTTGCCAGGGTTCCTATGCCAAGAGTAGGTGGTGCCCTCTGGCACTGGAGCTACTCTCTGTCTTCTTCAAAATACAAGATTGCCTTCACCAGCCTCCTTTTTGGTACTGAGATGTGTAGGTCTACATGACATCTGCATGTGTGCAAGTGTGCATATCCCTTGTCTCTGTTGCAGACTGTTGAGAGAAGGAACTTGCACGTGTCTTTCTAGAAACTCCCAGGGGCTCCTTTATTGTACAAGAGCAGTAAGTGTTTGCAGATGAATGGGAGAGTGGTACAGTCGGTGCCATTTTGGTAAAGGACAAATGAAATTTAGGTTGTCATATGAAGTGTTTGTAAGCAACCTCTTTATATAACACTTTAGTAGGAGAGTTCTTAGGTGAAGACAAAATATAGAGAAATGCTATTTTTTGTGTGTTCTCACTGTTTAAGACTCATTCTCTCTCTCCCTCTCTCTCTCTCTCTTTCTCTCTCTCTCTCTCTCTCTCTCTCTCTCTCTCTCTCTCTCTCTCTCTCTCTCTCTCTCTCTCTCTACCTGTAAACTTACCATTCTACTTCACAGGTAGCACTTTACAACTGAATTTGAAGTTTGCAATGATAAATTTTAATTAGAAAAGGTTACATGTTTGTGGAAGAATAAACTCACTTCTCTGTTTATTATTGCCCATGCTTTTTCCAATTTTATGTGTGTAATGCAGTACTAATAACAACTAAAACATCAACATTTTGAGTGGGGCATGTGTTTTCTGTTAAATTTACCTCAGTAGACCCCGTGGTTAGAATAGAGCATCTTGGCTCAGGAAATGGATCAGTGGGAAAAACTCACAAGTGTAGGTTTTTGAGTTCAGATTCCCAGAAACCTCCTAAAGCCAGATGCAGCCATAATTCTAGCATGCTTATGGTAAGATGAGAAGAGAGGAAAAGCTCCTGGAAGCTAGGGTGTCCAGTCAGGCTGGCAAGTGGAGTGCTAACAAGGAGAAATTCTACTCAAAAACAGTGGGAAATGAGGACTAACACTGTATAGTTGTCCTCTGAATTCAACACACACACACACACACACACACACACACACACACACACACACTTCTTTAAAATGTGCTTTTGTATTTCTACTAATAGTTTTCTAGTTTAGGTCTATCTTCCTTTTGTATCTTTTAGTATGTTTCTCTCTGTCTCTGTCTCTGTCTCTGTCTCTGTCTCTGTCTCTGTCTCTGTCTCTCTCTCTCTCTCTCTCTCTCTCTGTGATTGGTTCTAGTACCTTACAGCACTCTAAGACTGAGATACAGCCTCATCCTTAAAATGTTGTCAACTGGATAGAACACCCTCACACTCATCCCCAAGTGACTAGTGATAATGACACTTTCCTATTACATAAGTGTGTGCAGTGTGCATTGCTATGTGCCTTTTATTAGTCAAAATAAACCATGTAGGACTCCGAGAAGACGTAACTGCTGCTGTGTTTTCACTACACTCTGTCTCTTGGCCTGAGCCAAACTGGCAGCAAGAATTTTTCCCATGTAGTTTCAAATGCAGGTGAGGTTCCTTTGGATTTCATTCTGTGTATCTTTATTAACATCTGAACCTCAAGAGAAATTACCTTTCAATTGGCAGTTTCACCTTGGCTGTGCAATATGCTGACTCCCCTTCTTCTTTGCCCTTCATCCCTCTGAGAAAGATTCGCTAAGTGCAGTCCCCCTGCTGGACCAACTCCAGTCACCAGCTGTTCAAGGCAATGGATTGGAACAGTGGCAACTCCAGGCATTTGGTCTCCACAATTTATTAAAAATGAGTTGCTTCTGGGGGCACATGCACCTTCTCTCTCTGTGACTCTGTCTCTTCTCTCTCCCTCACTTCATCTATCATCTATCTATCCATCTATCTATCATCTATCTATCTATCATCTAACTAATCTATATATCTATTATCTGTCTATCATCTATCTATTATCTATCTATCTAAATGACAAACATACTAAGTAAACTACTCCCACTTTTAAAGATACATATTCCTTAAGTCACATTGATTCCTGATTTAAAATTAAGTCTGAATTTAAATTTGAGAGGCTCGAGCACAAACATTATAAAAATATTTCAGTGGTAGGTCATAGCACTGAAAATCTGATAGTTATATTCTATCCAAGCTTTTAGGAATTTAAAGAAAATATTGTTCCTTGAAACATGTAGATTTATGAATTGAAAAGAGACTTCTTTCATTCTCTGAATACTTACAGAATACTAGTAAATATGTATTTTAAAATCAAACTTTTTATATAAATAAGGAGCAATGAGAGATGGAAGAAAAACATACGTTTCCAATCGCAGCCAAAATATTGATGAGGTTCAATACAATGTGTTATTTATAAATGCATTTGCTATGTAATCACACAATAGAAATGTACATGGGAAGAGACAGCCAAGTACTAATGTCCTGAAATGATTTCCTCTTCTTTCATCCATTCATTCATTAACATACCTGAATTTTCATCAGTAAATAATCCAAGTAGATTGGTGGCTTTTTCTTAACCTTTGTACATTATTTTAATAGAGGTGTGTTCTTTTTATTATATATATATATGTGATATCATATATATGATAAAACCTATATAACATGAACTCCAGACACATGCTCCCTCTTGTGTATCTGGCTTTACATGGGCACTGGGGAATCAAACTCAGGTCCTTCTGTGTCGCAGGCAAATGCCTTAACCGCTAATCCATCTCTTCAGCCCTCAACGTCTTTGATATCTTTGTTTTCTGTTTACTGTTCTCATTGCCAAAACTCTGATAATCACATCCAAACATATTACAACATACTTATCACTGTTCACTTAAGAAAATATTCAAATGTAATATTGAACTGCCAAATGTATATGCTTTTTATAAAGCTTTTCGTGTACATTGTCAAGTTGCTCTTCAGTGTGTGAAAAGTATGAAACTATTGCCAATATTGGCTTTCAAAATGTTTTTCATTTTTGCCTAATTGGTCAAAAGATGTATTGTTTTCATATGCTTTTAAAAAGTTACTAATGAAGTAGAAATATCCAACATACTCCTAATGCCTATTTCAGCTGTATTAGAAAATTAATTCTGTTTTATTGACTATTGTCCCTCATAGAATATGTAAACAGAAACTCTGAAGCCTTCTATTCCCTATAAAATCTTCTGAACTCTCAGTGAGAGAGCTGTGGCTCATCCAACCCTACCAACAAACTGCAGGCCAATAGCTGACATCCTGACAAGAGATGAGCCACCCCAGACATACCGTGGAGGATCCATATGGAACCCTGCAGAGATGGGATGAACAAGTGAACCATAGTGACAGCCAATCAGTCAGCACAGGACAAGTCAGTGAGACACACACCAATGTTTTTTGACACAACCTAAAGCAGAAGTACAGAGACCCCTAAGATCTCAACAATAAAACAGCCTTAATACTCACCCACCACGACTCAGGGAACTGAGTGGAAGAGGGGGTGGAAAGATTGTGAGAGCCTTGGTTGGGGAGAATATCGAAAGTCATGGCCCCCCTCAGTAATTACATACTAGGGCCAGTGGAACCGGGCTGATTCCTAGGCTATCCATGATTCCCTGCCCCAAGAACTGATCCAGACTGCCCACGGAGGAGGATATCCAGCTGATTGGCGATGGGGAAGAGGGGCATTGGGGAACTAGGGATAACAACTCATTGTTTGCCCATTAAATAATGTAACTCATTATGGACAATAAAAAATCTTCATTATCTACTTTAGCAATGACTATTGATCCTGTTTTAAATTTATATTTTTCTTTTACTTAAACAATTCTTCTTGCTCATGAACTTGAAGTGTCATAGTGTGTTATGAATTCTTGTTTATTCATTGCACTAAGTGCATCACTTCTTCTGTGTAGTTCTGTGTAATAGATAAAACAGATAAGCACTCGTTATGGCTGTAAAGTTAAACAGTACAAGCCAAAGACCCAGCTTTGTTTATTGTACCCCTTCCAAATGGACAGGAGTCTTGTGGTCAAGCCCTGCCATCACCTGGTACTACTGCTACTACCCAGCTAATGTTTCTCTTACCTTCCCACAAGGACCTCAAGACACAGCTTCCTGTTTCCATAATCTTCCATTATTTTTCAACTGTTTTTTTATATTTATTTACTTATTGTTTGAGAGCAGGAAAGAGGGAGTAAGCGCATCAAAGCCTTTTGTCTCTGCAAACAAACTCTGATGCATGCACCACTTAGTGCACCTGCGTTTAAGTAGATACTAGGGAATTGAACCTGGACTGGAAGGCTTTGCAAGCAAGTACTTTTAACCCCTGAGCCATCTCCCCAGAACATTTCTTAAGTAATTTTGCCTTTCTCCATCAAGGGCACCTACCTACCCATCATCCCTTTACAAGAATAACAGATGCTTCAGCAGTAGGAGAGACATCATGATGACACTTATCAGATGACTTGTATAGAAGGACAAACTCACCACACTCTCTGAGGCCCACTGTGATCAAACAACCACTCCAATCACCAACTAAATTAACTTGTTGCATTCAGTTTGGACCACCAAGTGCTTGGTACCTATGCTTGTCCCTCAGTTTCTGGATGTGGGGTACTGTTCAGGACTTCCTGTTTGGTCTTCTCTCCTTAGTGGAAGACCAAACAGTAGAATCAGTTTCCCATTTCTTAAAAACTAAAATGCAATGATTTTGTGACTTCTAGCAAGAGATGAGTTAAATTTCCTGTTAGCAGGATTCAATCTCATTTCTTTTAACACTGAGGTCTGTAATCACTTCAGGTTCTGAAAATTTTCAAAAGAAAACTCGGGTCCTCTTTCTCCTAAAGGCATCCCTATGGGATTAAGGCACATGGAGCCTCCTAAGGTGATTACATGCAGAAAAGAAAAGGCAGTCATTCTTTTGGCTTGATTATTACATCATAAGTTTTTAATACTTTATTGATAACTCTCTTACATATAGATATTCTATGATCATAACCCCTCTCACCACCCTCTCTTTTCTCCTTCCTGAACCCCCTCCATTGAATCACTTCTTTCTAATCAGTCTCTCTTTTATTTTAACATCATCATTTTTTTCCTCCTATTATGCCTCAGTACTGAACACTCACTCCACTGTTGCTTTCTGTAAGTGTTTTGTTGTTTTGATTCTCCTGAGTTATCACCACCATCTGACAAGAGAAGCTTGTCTAACAAAAAGTGAGTTGAACATTAATATATGGGCATAAACATAAATATTTAGAGGGCAGTTTGATGGGCATAGTATATCCATTTAGGGAGACAATAGGAATGATTTCCCCCTTATGGCTTATGACCTCCCCAGCCATAGGATTTCATTCAGGTTTTCAGTACCAGGAAGAAATGACTTCCCATGGAACTGGCCTCAAATCCAACCACCAAACAGTTGGTTTTCCCCAGAACAGACATGCCCCCATTTTGCAAGTTGGTATGTTTGCCTGGTTGGCCAGCCATAAAGCTTGCAGAGTCCACTGCTGGCTATGTCTGCTGACTTCTCTCGCAGAATATTGCATCGCTTTTTCTCAGTATCTTGAACACTAATCATCAGCGAGGAGGCTTCCAGCTCAGCTCCAGCTTCATTTCTCAGTGTCCTGCAGCCCAAGCATGTGGAGTCTTCAGCATTAGGCTCTTACCATTTATTCTGGTGGGCAACCAAACCTTGACAATAGCCTGTAATTTTGGAGGGGCATCAGGAACATCTGTGAGCAACTTCATAAAGTTATTTTTTATCGTTAATCTCATATGCCTCCCATAAGGTTCTCAGACTTATTTTTCTATGCATTCTTTATACCTTGACAAAATTAAAATGTGCTATATATCAATGGGTAGTTGCATGATGCAGGGTCCAATGTGGTTGTAATACCAGTGTTCCATGTTTTGTTTAATGTTTACTTATGCACTTGTTCTAGAAATGACTCTACTGAAGACTGGAGATTTTCCCCTCCCCTGAGCACATTCGCTCATGAATGTGTTGATTTCTATGCTCAGATTGTATTATTTTATAGGGTGACAAAAGAAAACAACCATCATCAATTTATATTAATGCAATATGAGGATACATGTAACAATTCAAAGGCAGCGCTGTTTTTATAACAACAACTAGTATCTAAAGTCTTGTGTTATCTTGGTTTTCCGTTTGAACTCACAGTTTTTGATTTATGATAATCTTATTCTGAATGACCTATTTCTCAGTCATCCTTTGGGCAAGTTTAAAGGTACTGAATGCATAGAGAGAGGTTTATAACCTTCATAATGTCGAGAGAAAGCACTTTCTCTTTTAAGACATACTCTTCCACACCAACATCTCCCAGACAAAATGTATACATATAATGTTGGTAATGTTCACACAAGAGTTTTTACTATGAACCCTGCATGAATTGGAGGCTGTGCTATGCAGTCATCTGTCAAGCTTTATGAGGTAAGTAGGTTACAGAAATAGAGGCACATTACACACATAATGTTTCCTCAAGGAGTCACTTCATAAGGCTATCCATGTGTTTGGACTCGAAAGATTTCTTTAAATTAAATGGAAGCTATGCTTAGAAACGGATTCAAGTAAGAAGTAAAACAAAAGAAGATATATTTTAATTTTTAGTATTTTTCTTCCTTTGGTATTTCTTCACACTCTAAACCAGCACCTCTGAGTTTTATGGGAAGTACATTTATATAAACTACTGTGTTTTCCAGAGATACTTAAAGCCAGCAATATCTTGGGTTTTTTTATGGAACAAAATAACTAATATGAACTCCACTTGCCACCTTAAAGATAATATTATGAAAAAGTAGCTGGGTGTTACTATTCGGGAAGAAGTAAATCTCTTTCAGAACATAACCACCTACAGATATGATCTCATAAATATATCAGGGTTAACTTTTCTACCCCAAATTTTTAAACCTTATCAACTTCCCCAAGGCAGCTTTTGGGAGTGCCGAGTATACCTATTAAACTTATGAAACACTTTATCCCCAGAAAGACATGAATAAATATTCTAAAGTAATAGCAAAGATATTTAATCCATAGAGACCTTTTTCCACCTCTCAGTCAACAATTCCTTATGGAAATAATCCCTGCATAAATTGAGTTTTGAATAGAAAATAGGAAACCATACTTTTTAAGCTTCCATATATACAATGGAATTTTACTGAACTGCAACGAAAAGTGAAGATATAAAATTTTAAGGAAAATTGGTGCAATTGGGAAAAAAATTACAGTAAAGCGGAAACCCACTCCCAGAAAGACAAATTCCCATGTTCTCTTTTGTATGTGGACCCTAACTTTTAATGTTTGCATGTAAATAAATAAGCGGAGGTGAGTGTGAGCAAGGATTGTAAATAAAGATAGGAGAGAGGATCAAGAGGTGGTGAGAAGCTGAGACAGGACAAAAAGAAGCAGTACAGACATAGAAAGGAAGTTCTGGTGGGGGCTAGCACCAGAGGAGGAAGGGAGAAAGGGAACCAGAGACAAAAATTGTCTGACATACAGCATAATAAAGCTGACTTTTTTTGTATGCTGATGAAAATTAAATAAAAATTATTTTAGACTCAAAGAAAGTCTTGATTGTTCATAAAATCAAGTGACTTCTATAAACTTCAACAAGGAACAATAATAGTCTTCTCACCTGTTCAAAACTTTTATTTTTCCTCTTCAGTGGATCAAATTGTATAGCAATGGTCAAACATGTTGCTGAGTGGTAGGTAGTGGGCATGCCTGGAGTGGACAAGGTTTCATGCTATACTATGTAGCAAGAAAAAATGTCTAGTTGAAAATGAATGTTTACTACTATCAGGAATAATTACCTATCAGCACAATCACGTGGAAAGAAAAAAATAAGTCTACCTCGGGTGCAGTTCATAACCCCCTAATCTATGGACAGATCCAGTATGTGCACCGAGGAAGGACCCCAGTGGGTAGGGGACAGAGAGGAGGGAAAAGGGGACACCTTCACAAGATTTGCTCATACAATGTATATACTTACTCATAATAAAGATATTAATTTACAAAAAGAAATACCCCCCAAAAAAAGCCCTATTTGAAACTCAGTGTAAGCAGATGTCACGCTGCTTGCCTTTGGTGTTAACCCTCAGGAGGCTAGAACAGGAAGACGAACAAACAAAAATTCCATTAAAATCATGATTGTGCTGATAGGTAATTATTTCTGATAGTAGATAGCATTCATTTTTTAATGGAATTTTTGTTTGTTTTTTCATTTTTGTTTGGGGGGTGGTGAGACAGAACCTCTGGTATAGCCCAGGTAGGCCTAGAACTCAAGGTCTTTCTTAGGCGTGCATTCTGGATCTGTCCATAGATTAGGGGGTAATGAACTGCACCAGAGGTAGCTATGTGTTTTTTTTTCTTCCCTCTTAGTGTATTGTTGTTGAGGGGGGAGAAGTCTCTGGATAGTCTCTCCCATCATGGCTCTTACATTCTTTCTGTCCCCTTTTGATTTGGTTCCCTGAGTGATGGTGAGTGAGTTTTAAGTCTGCTTTATTGTTAAGATCTTAAGTGTCTCTGGATCTTTGCCCTGGGTTGTGTTGGGTATCCTTGATGTCTGTCTCCATTGACCTTTCATGACTTATCAGACTTGCTATGGTGATTGGTCCCCTGTTTGTCTCATCACTTTCTCCTAGGTTTCATTTGGGCCCTGTGTGAAGGCTAGGTGTGGTTTGACACCTGCCAGGATGTCAGACATCATCCAATGTCTTGGTGGTGGAATTGGGTTTTTCCCTGGCTCTCTCAATGCCTTCTGAAAAATACAAACAGAATCTCCATTGGAGAGTGAGATCAATATAGGTTAAATGAGACAACATTGATATTTTGGCTAGCTCCTAATGGGTGTAGCCTCTCTGTTGATTTCTGGTAGTGGGAATTGCCCCTAGGAGCCTGAGATCTTGGTCCCCATAGGATTTTGTTGGGATCCCAATTCCAGTTAAGGGTTCCTTGTCACTAAGCAGATCTCTTAGCCAATCATTAAACCATTGGTTACCCTCCTCAGTTTAGTACCACTTTTGCACAGATGAGCATTTCTTGATTTGCTGGTCTCTTCCATACAGCCATGTGTTCAGCATTCTTGTGACAACTTTCTATATTGTATATCAGTGGTCTCTGCTTTCTCCAAATATCATTGACCAATTTCCCCTGGCAGCTCATGCAACACCTTCCAGAGCTACACATGCTACCATCTGGGAGCTGGTTATCATTCTGCATTTAGCAGGGTCTCTTGTTGTTTGACAATACTTTGTAGTTTCAACAATAGTGTCTTACCTTTGGCCTGGGGCAGGTCCTCAAAAGCTCTGACAAAAACCTGTCTTGTTTCGGGGACCATGTGGGTCACTTTGATCAAAAGCTCAGTGTGTGGAAGGAACCAATAACTAGGACAGGGAGTTGCAGGCTGAGCGATTTTTCTTGGGGTACCAGGTGGTGCTCACAGCTTCCTCAGGAGCTTACTGTATGACAGGATTTTATGGTGTCGATTCATTATTAATTTAGTTTATTGTATGAGTCCATCCATCCTTCCATTCTCCCCCCACCCCAGTTCCTTCCATCCTCTTTTACAGCCTCTCTGTTCACTGACAGGTTTTCTTAATGTTCAGGCTAACCCTGGTTAGGAACCACATATGAGGGAGAATATGTGGCACTTGGCTCTGCTCTTATGTGAGGTCGCTAAGAATCATCTGCTCAAAGTGCATCTACTTTTCCATAAATTTCATTTTGTCATTGTATTAGTCAGGGTTCTCTAGAAGAAACAGAGTTTATAGAATGGATATATAAAACAAGGAATTTACTGGGATAGCTTACAGCAGTCCAACAGTAGCAGTCTGTAGGCCCACAGGTAAGGAACCAGTAGCTGTTCAGTCCACGTAGATGGATGTCTCAGCAGTCCCAATCCAGCTCAAAAGGCCTGATGAATCCCTGGGGAGTGGCTGCTCTTCAGTCCACAATGTGAGGCCGAGGAAACTGGGTTCCGATGTCCAGGAAGGGTAGGAGAGCAGGATGCGAGGGCAAGTCATGAACCAGCACCAGCAGCCGGGGGAGGAAGGAAGAATATCTCCTTCCCCTTAAGTTTCCTTATATTAGTCTCCTTCTGGAAGGCCCACCCAGGATTACTATGGATTAGCTCAAATTGACAAACTTTACCATCACAAGTCTTCTCCAAAATCCCAAAAGGAATTTGTCAATCCTTTCTGCAGGCAAGCTCAGGGATCCACCCAAGATTATTATGGATTAGCTCAAATTGACAAACTTAACCATCACAGTCTTCTTTTCTTTCAGCTGTGTAGTATTCCATAGTGTATATATACCACAACTTTAATATCCATTCGTTTAGTTATGGGCACTTGGGTTGATTCCAATTTTTTGCTATTATGATTTTTGCTGCTATAAGCAGGAATGAATAAATTTCTCTGTGCTTCAGCAAGGAATCTTGGGGGTAGATGCCCAGTAGAAGCATAGCTGGGTTCATTGGTAGCTCTATATCCATCCTATTCAGGTGCCTCCACATTGCTTTCCATAGTGGTTGAATGAGTTTGCAATCCCACCAGCAGTGAATCAGGGTTCCTTTTTCCTGAATCCTCACCAGCATCTATTGTTATTGTATTTTTAATGATTGCCATTCTGTCTGGAGTGAGGTGGAATCTCATTGTTGTTTTGATTTACATTTCCCTGATGATTAGTGATGTTGTACATTTTCATAAATGAGAATAGGCTGTTTGTATTTGCTCTTCTGAGAATTCCCCGTTGAGTTCAGTGCCCCATTTTGTGAGAAATCTGTTTGATTTTTTTAATTATTTAATTTCTTTGAGTTCTTTCTAGATTTTAGAATTAGGCCTCTGTCCATGGAATAGCTGACATAGATTGTCTCCCATTCTGATGGTGGTCTGTTGGCTTTGAATAAGGTGTGTTTGTCTTTTAAGACTTGTTGGGGTCATAGTAACAGAAATGAAATATATAATATCTGTTAGTCTCATATCCACACATGAAGTTCACTTTAAATGAATACCACTTATAATTTTAAAGAAAACAATTGATATTATAAAATGCATATGGTAAATTAGAAAAGAAATACAAAGTCTCACTGGGTATCTCTATGTTTCACCTTTATTTAGCATTCATAATCAATGATTGAGGCCCCTAAATAATACAGGTTCAAGATGACTCAGTCATATTTACAAAATGTTGTTACTGTTAAGGATTTTTCTTAAAAATTATTAGCTTTGTTACTATTAATATTATCATATATTCCTATTTTATAAATCATATTTAAAGTGGAAGAACACCATATCTCAATTAATAAATCATTTAAAAATTTAATCTCTTACCTCATATGGTGGTGCAGGTTTATAATTTCTGCACTGGGGAGGCTGAGGCAAAAAAAAATCACTGTAATTTTAAGACCAGCTTAAGTCATAACAGGAGTTCAAGGCTACCCTGTGTTACATAGTAAGACTGTCCCATATAATCTAATATCTTGAGATTCAGTGAAGAATCTTGCATCCATTTTTCCCTGGAATGTTGAAGCCATGTGTTACAGACATATGATATGCTTTATTAAACAATGGAGCATCTGGAGTGACTCCTTTAGGATTGAAACTTTCAGCTCTGAGACACTAATCTCCTGTTCACATCAACCGTTAAGAATCACCCACCAAGATGGAAACTCAGCTGCCAGATGAAGGTCATTATGTGGTATGTAAGTGACAGACTCAGAAAATGCTTAATAGGTTAGCCTGTCAAAAATTTCTCCACCTTCCTTCTAATGTATGTATTCCTTTACATATTTCATTGTATATTTCCGATTCTCTTTATTCTCTTCTTTTTTCTTACCTTGGAAAAATCCCTTGATTTCCTCTTTAATGCATACATTCTCACCATATTTCATTATATTTTTCCACACTCTATCCATTCTTGCTTCTCTTTAAGTCATATATCCTAAATACGTAGTATAATTTTCACAAAACTAGGAGAAATATTGGATGAATAAATAGGAAATGGCTTGGGGAAGGAGTTCTATTGTAAAAAAAAAAATTGTTAATTTACCGTGATTAGAAAAAAAGTTCAACAGTGTCATTTCAGACTATGCTTCTTGATCACTAAAACTGAAGCAATTAAATGAATATTTGGACATGAGTGAAAACTTGTTCTTTTATTGGTCCAAATTTCCTAAGGAAATTCAAGTTAAATTCAAGCTTAGTATTGATGCAGGATTTTGCAGCTTAGGGAGGGTTTATGAACCCCAACTTGTGGGCTCTTGTATATTTTAACAAAGAATTGAAAAGAAACAAGCTGATATCAGTAAATTATGAATTTTTAAATTGACCTAGGGAGAAATTATTGAATTTTGAGGTTTATTTAGGAAAAAATTGCATCTAGGATAGGACTGGAGCAGTCATACACACACACACACACACACACACACACACACACACACACACACACACGGAAGACAGCACCTAGAAACAAACCCATGCCAAAAGATTTAGAAGAAACTTTCACACCCTTACTTGGAAGCAAAGCACAAAGCTCCAGCCTTGTAACTCCATGAAGAAGAAAATTGTGAGATTAGGTAGTGAGGTAATGAGATAATGGAGAAAGCGCCATAGGAGGGACCAGGAAATCTGAAGTCTGGAACATGAAGAGTCAAGACAATTATTACACAGCTGGCAGACCCAGGACTTAGAGAAAAATCATGACAAAGCGACAGAATATATGTGAGGAATGAACAGAAAAGTATCCAGACAGATAATGAGAACCGTCTCCTTCCCCAGCCAGGCCTGGAGAGGGGAGAGCACTTACTCACTATGAAGATGATAGAACCATGCCCACTGAGGAGGGTTCCCAGCAGATTGGGGACAGGGAGGAGGGAAATGGGGAAAACAACATAATCTTTGCTAATACAATGTATCTAATTTTGGACAATAAAGATATCAATTTTTTAAAAAAAGATAAAAGAACCATAGGTCAGTTGGGAGGCCAGAATGGAAGAGAGGAAGGTTAGCATGTGACAGAGCCCTTTCTAGTTAATTCAGGTGGGTTTTGTAGTTAGACTCAGGTATGTAAGGGAGGGCATGACTGTTCATGCGGATTTAGGGGTCTCACTGAGGCTCGCCCACCTGGTTAGTGTGTTAGATTGGAGAAGCAGTGAAGGGTGCCATAGCTATCTGGATGAGACTGGATTAGAAGCTGAATTCCTGTTCTACCAAGCCATTCGGGTAGAACTGACACCTGCTTTGGACTTCTGTCCCCGACTCACTGCCTGCAAGGAGCCCTCTCTCTTGTCTGTCCTTCAGTATCCATTTGTTCTTTGAACCAATGATGTAGCTGTGTGCACTTCGACAACATCATTATGTCATGGTAACATGCCAGTGAGGAAATCTATACCATTGTCCTCAATGCTTACACTCTTAAAAAGATGTGTCTACTAATCATGTTACAGAAACAGAAATGCCATGTATTTGGAACACAAGCACAAATCTGGGAAGTCTGCTTGCTGTTGTTGATGTTTCCTTGAAAGCCACATGCATGGACATTTGGGTCTATACAATAAGCATAAAATGAAAAGTGGAGTCTATATTCCAGAAGCTATATATATATATATATATATATATATATATATATATATATATATATATATATATATGTAATTCTGGATTATTCACATTAATTGCTTTGTTTGGGAGGGTGCTGAGTAACAGTCTGAGAACTCTGAAGCCATGTACAGTGTCAAGTTTGGGGGCAGGCCTTCCTATGTAACAATTTGTGTATCATTCCATCTAATTAATGTAGATCATTTCCATTGCAATGGACTAGGGGACATTGTGGTGAAAATTACGAACAAATGAGTTTCCAGATCTGACGATAAGCCAAACAGTGCTGCTGTTTTCATTATACTGAATGAAAGTAAGTCTTTCATGCCATGCTTCTTTCCTCCCTGGCATAATTTATGTGCTTTAATGACTTCTGGGCAACTTGTTAGACTCATTCCTTCACTGTCAGTCAATCAGCCATTTAATTATCCTTTCTTTCACACAACACATAATTTTGAATACTAAATATTCATTGTGTTTTGTGTTGAGAAAAATGTACTTTATAGGGTTCCTAATATGGAGCCTGCCAACTTGTAGGCATATAAGACTTGTTTGACAAGGAACGTCAGTAACAGCCAAAGAGTGTGCTAATTAGATAAGTCATTTTAAGAAGAATGCCCCCGTCTTCTTGGCTAACATCAGTGTGGATCTGAGTGGTCAAAACCTCACGCTGATTCTAGAAGGTTGTGTGACAGGAGAGTTTGTTGGAAAAGGAAAAAGAAAGGGAATTCTAAAGAGGAAGGGAATTCTTCAGCCAAAAGAAAGCTGGCATATTCAAAATCAGGGACTACAACCAACAAGGAACTGATTGCCTGGGAATTATCAGATGCTTAATGAAAAAGTGAATAAATGCATGTATATCACCAGAAGCTGGAGGAAAATTGGAAGGGGAATAGATGGCATCCAGGCTTTAACAGAGGTCTGGGGAGTTGGCTCAGCAGTTAAAGGCACTTTCTCTCAAAGCCTGCTGATCCAGGTCCAATTTCCCAGTACCCATGTAAAGCCAGATATACAAAGTGGTGCACATCACTGGAATCTCTCTCTCCCTCCCTCCCTCCCTCTCTCTCTCTCTCTCTCTCTCTCTCTCTCTCTCTCTCTCTCTCTCTCTCTCTCTCTCTCTCATAAATAACACGGTTGGTGGGGATCTGAAAGATAATCCAAAAACCTGAAGAGGTCATTGCACATTGGATCAAAACTAATACTTTTCAATGCCATCAAGGCTTTTGAGGAATTAGAAAAATTACATTATTTATCTAGTGAGTCTAAATATTAGGACAACATGTTAATTAAAGAATGTTTATTGAGCAATTTGGGCTTCAAAAACATGGTTCCAATTATTTGGACATTACAGGTTAATCAAGTGGTTTGGAAAATAATAAATTAGATCATTTTGTGGGTAACATCATGTCATTAGTATCTCACAGTCAAGCTAATACATCACTTTTACTTCGGAAAATAATTCATGAACTCATAGAAATTTCTTCACCTTCAACCTTCCACTGTGAGTCTGAGACTACCGATGAAATTGGTTGCCTAAATAGTCCTTCGTTTTACTGAATGATCTGTACGATTTAAGTACTTGCTTATTTTTTCAAATAAGTTAAGGATCTTTAGTGCTAAATTAAAAATCATTATTCCATTAAATCTCAGATCTAAACACAAAAATTAATGGCTTCATGGATCATAATTAAGGCTTCTAGTTTTGGGAAGAGAAGAAAGCCAAATATTATGTTGGCCTCTTTCCTACCAGGCAAGCTATAGCATAGAGATCTATTTTCATCATCATCACAGTTTGCCTCAAATTTCTGGATTCACTTTTTTTTTTTTTTTGAGTCTCGAGGGATGTTGAATCTGCGAATCACAGGACAACATCAAAATAAAGAATTTTTTTTGAATGAGTACGCATATGTTGTCTGCACCCTGTTACCATTTGCTATTCCTACATAAAGAAATGACCAGATGTTTAAAAATAGAAAGTTGGTGTGTCTTTTTATGTTTTCCTCACCTTGACATTTTTCTCCAGCTGTTTGATCTCAGTATGAGAGCTGGGATCATAATTTATTTATTCAGTAGTGCTATGCTGTTTTTTCTCACTAAGGTTTTGTTTACAGAAAGTTTCTAAGACATTTGGAAAAACTTGGATACTGTACCTAGAGGAACGTAAAAGTAATGTGGGAAAATATTAAGAGAACAAAAAAGGACATATCAAAGATTTTTACAATTTATTCTAAGCTGCATTGTAGTGACCAAAGTATTAGACATGAATTGCTGCTGGGAATTGTGATGATTATTTTCACAGAAAGAAATCTCATATGGTGCATCTGTTTTGTGTTCTCTTAGCCCCAGCTGCTCCATCTAGTATTGGGTCATAGCTCGTGGAAAAAAAGTCATTGTGGTCTCCTTTTCTAAAACCAAATTCATTGATAGAAATAAAGAAGCACATCTTTCCTAAGGTAATAAAACGAGAAGATTTTTTTATTCACATTTTAATATATTTTTTTTACTTTTTTAAAAAATCACTATTATGAATAAGTATATACATTGTATGAGCAACTCTTGTGAAGGTGTCCCCATTTCCCTCCTCTCTGTCCCCTACCCACTGGGGTCCCTCCTTGGTGTGCATACTGGATCTGCCCATAGGGTAGGGGGTTATGAACTGTACCCAAGGTAGCTAGTTTTCTTTTTCTTTCCCCCTTTGTGCATTGTAGCTGACGGGGGAAATGTCTCATCTCTGGATATGCTCCTTTAATGATAATCTATTAACCACCTATCCAATAGAAATGTCGACAATTTAACAAATGTCCAATATTGATTACCCTGCTTACAAGTTCATCTTCCTAATTACCAGTAATGTGCAACCTAGGGAGGAAACTGGTGCAGGTGATTCTCTGTAGACTTCACTTCTGCATGGTTCAGTCAAGTAAACACACATCGAAAACTTTTGGAACAGCAACAACAAAAAACAAATATTGAGTCTGTACTGAACATGTGTAGACATTTTTCCTGTCATTACTCCATAATGAATACATCATAACAACTCTTTACCTAGTATTTACATTATATTGAGCAGAAGCATAATCTAAAGGTGATCTATAGATACAGGAGAACAGAGAATATGGGACATCAACACTTGCAGATGTTGGCGTACACAAGAGAGTTCTGGAAATAAACCCCTATGGAAACAGGAGTGAATTTACTGGTAACATATGTCATCATAAATTAAATAAAACAATGAAAAATCAACCTGTTTCTAGATATATCTTCCTTTGGACATTTGTAAGAAATGTTAAAACTACGTTTTGCTCTTTATAACCATCCTTTTACCTGAACTTTACACTCATACTATTCAGATGATAATAGGGTAGAAGTGGAAGTTGGAGCAAAAAAAAAAAAATGAGACTAGGCCTTTATTTTAAAATACATATTTCAGCATTTTTAATACTTCTTTTGTTCCATGACCAGTTGCTTCAGATTGATGACTAAACTGGGAGAAATGGTAAAAGACTTCTCATCTTCACACTTAAACTACCAGACACTTTGATGGGTCCCTTTGAATAGCCTGACAGCTTTCTGCCTCTCCTGATACTAACCAGTGTGGTTATGCATAACAATTTCACTTGTTGAGATTTCCCAAACCTTTCCTTCTCACATCTGCTACTGTTCAAGAACCTAGAGACCTTCATCTGGGCCTCTAGGAACACCAACTGCTAAATGTCATTTGTTTTCCCTCATGTTCTAAAGCACTTTTAAAATATGTATTTCTTGGACTGGAGAGATTGCTCAGTGGTTAAGATGCTTGCCTGCAAATCCTAAAGACCAGGGTTCGATTCCCTAGGAACCAACTTAAAGTTGGATGCACAATGGGGAGCATGCCTCTGGAGTTTGGTTGCAGTGGCTAAGACTCTGGTATTTACTCTCTCTCTCTCTCTCTCTCTCTCTCTCTCTCTCTCTCTCTCTCTCTCTCTCTCTCTCTCTCTGTCTCACTCACTCTCTCTCCTTTCTCTCTCCTTGCAAATAAGTAAATAAAATAGAAAAAAAATAAAGTTTGTATTTCTTAGTTCTCCAAACCATTACCCTATCTATATATGGTAGCATCAGTATTAACATTAAGACGTGTTTGGATTTACATTTCTCATGTGAACTCATGACTTACTTTCTCTAAGCTTCAGCTACTTATCTGTAAAATTGGAGAAAATATTAATATGAATAACGTTAGTTTTCAAGGAGAAGATGAAAATATTTAAAATTCTTTAAAAAATGCTAAGGATATATTAAGTATTTCATAAATAGTGGCTTCTGTATTTCCTCTAGTAGCAAAAAAATAATAATAAAACTTTCCCAAAATATTTTTAAAAATCTCAGTTCAAACCAAAGTTGATTTCCCACATTCTCCATGACCCTTTGTGTGATTAGTTA
Organism: Zapus hudsonius; assembly: GCA_004024765.1. Lineage (NCBI taxonomy): Eukaryota > Metazoa > Chordata > Mammalia > Rodentia > Dipodidae > Zapus > Zapus hudsonius. Next base: position 31,950 of record PVHP010004211.1, on the reverse strand, counting down.
TTATTGCCACTGAAGTGCCTTACGCATCGACTTCCCTGTTCATGGCATCACCCCCCAAGTTAAGCTACAAAGAGGAATATGTCCTGTTCTTTCACACCAGGCCTTGCACATTTTCTGTTGATTAATGGATTAAAGTGATACTTGTCATCACAGTTTATTGGGCTGTCCAAGCAGAGAATATAGATGACAGTCTGCTGCCTAAACAGCTGTTCCAGGATGAGCTTAAGTGCAGTGACCAGAGAAGGTTTATAAATCTCCCTCAGAAAATGGAGCTTAGCCACCATGTGCAGGGGAACTCACCACGTCTTGGTGGTCTGCAGTGAGCTGAAGTAGGGAAACTGATTTTAAACAAAGATGGTGGATGATAGTTAATGAGGTTCAGGAAGAGAACTGGACATCGGAACAAACCTTGTACATGTCAACTACAGCTGAAGAAGAAACAGGTATCTTTGGGAGAATTTACTGTAGGATGGGATGTTCTGGTCACAATCTAATTGGCATCCACATTTATACCCAGAAGAGTTAGAGCATTATTAATGTGTTATACATACAGGGCATCACACAATATGCAATAGATGCCTACCATGTTCTACCCGAAGGGAAGCAAAAGAAAGTTCTACGTGTACAGCACACTGTAAAAATGACACACTCTAGGATGGTTTATACACATATTTATATATGGTTTAATTGAAAATGTAAAATACATATATATAATTATCGTTTACAAATGTACCGACATTTCTAAGACTCTGCATGTGTTCTTTTATTTTTTTTCAAGATCATGAAGGATTTTTTGTAAGATATATAGGGATGATTACTTACTTAGAAACTGATTAGTATGATTTAAAAAATGATCTCCTTGTTGGTATGTATAGAGAACTGGATTCTAATTATAACTTTGCTCTTATTATTTATTCCTGGATAAGTTTTTTTTAGTTATCAACCTTCTTATTAAACTTTACAGGATTGCTTAGATTATTTATGCTATAGACAAAATATCCAGAATAGTGCTTGATCTCTACTTGAAAAAGCACATATTAGTCTATGCAGTAAAGTGAGAAAAAAAAAGTTTCCAGCCAGTCTTACTGATGAATAGGCTGGCAGAAGTTGCAATTCACTGTGATTATCAGATGAACCATAGTTTGCTAGGCAAAAAAAAAAAAAAAAATTAAAAGGCTGATTTGGAGATCAAATACATTATGTCCCAAACTCACATCTGACACTGAATGAAATATTTAACCAATTGGAACATCAGGAGAATGGGAGCTTACATTAAAGATTGAATCAATTCTAGAGTTTAGTGTCTCTGTCCAAAAGGCTGGAAAGTCAAAGAAACTGCTTTCTCTCTTAGGGTTAAGGGAGAATCAACCAATTGAAAGGATTAAATTTTAATTACCTAATAAATGAATTATGCTAGGAATTCTGAAAAAAAGGTAGAATTGAAATAACAGAAAAATCCCAGAGAAAAATGAATGATGAAAGACTGAGATAAAGACCAAGAAGACTTCTGAAGGATATCCCTGTGAATGGTGATTTTTTTTTCTACAGACCAAGAGTTTTCTGAATATATGAAAATAAAAATCAATAAGTTGTGGAAAAATATTGATGTTAAGTGATAGCACCTTAAGGACAAGTTACAGTTAACAAATCTTGGGTCACAAACAACAGAAACCAAATATGTTATCTAGTAGACACCAGGGGTGTAAGTTATTTTTAAAAAAGCATGTCTGTGTCACTGAACCCAAGCACAAGAAAGTAACTGGCTGCTAAACTGGGGACGTGTTGGGGAGGTCGAGGACCCCCTGGGCCCTGCAGGTAGCCCAAGTTTCACCAGTCAGCAGGAGAAAGTGCTCCATCAGGGAGAGGTGAGGTGTAGGGTCAGACAAACACATGCAACCGGGAGATATGTCGGGCAAATCTCATCTCACTCCAGCACCCAAAACCCTTTTGTAACCCGAGGCTGCCTTGTTCAGTTTATTTCTTTCAAGCAATAAGATTCAAACCTTTCAGCGGGAGCCAATCAGCAGAGTACAGCAGAGCAAAGTATCAACAAACAGGATCAAGATTTATCAGCTACTACTTCTGCCTCCTGGGATTAAAGGCGTGTTGGGATTAAAGGTGTGTGCCACCACACCCAGCTTTATTCCATATTCTAAAATTTAGCTTAATGTTACTCAGTTAGGCTGGGGCCCAACAGGGACAGGGACACATCTCTTTCTCAACAGGGACGAGGACAGATCTCTCTCTCTCTCTCTCTCTCTCTCTCTCTCTCTCTCTCTCTCTCTCTCTCTTGTCTCCCTATCTCTCCTTCTCATCCTGCACCTATCAGTCATCATCATCTCTCTGAATTACAGTCAGCCCCCAACACCCATGGATCGCACATTTGATAATTTCACCAACTATACATTAACATATTCAGAAAAAAAAAACCATAGTGTCAAGACTAAGATGGTCTGACATCTTTTTCTTGTTATAATTTGTTAAACAAATAGGACAACAGCTCTTTATGTATCTTGTATATTAGGTTAGGTATTTATAAGGAATTTAGTGATGACTAAAGTAGATGGAAGGATGTGACAAGGTATATGCAAATGCTATACCATCTTATATATGGCACTTAAGCACCTGCAGATCTAGTGTTCATGAGAGGTCCTGGAGCCGGTCCTCCGCGACACCTGCACTGAACGCTCCTCAGTTACCCTAACAGAAAGCACCGTGCCTCCTGATTTTGCATTCTGTCTCCAAGTGACCTAACTCATGCTGTACTTGGACTCCCCCATCCCCAATATCAAAGGTTTGGAGAATTTGTCAAAAAATTTCAATGCAGTCTAGAATTAGCTTAATGACAGAGCGTTTGTCTAGTATGTGTGATGTAATAGAGCCTGGGTTTAATCCCTAGCATCAAGAAAGAGATTTCACTGTATATGCTAAGTACTTATATTTTAGGAATCAAATGATAATAATAGAAGAAATGCTAAGGAAGGAGTCATGCAAAGAGCCATTCATTTGCAGGCATGTAACTCAATGATCTGAAACGAGTATTCATGGAGATTCCAACAATATATCCATTGCTTGTGACGCACCCAGACCTTTGCACTGATCATGCCATTTTTCATTGGCTCTCACATTATGAGATATCTAAGGAAACTGAGTACATTCATGGCTTCTTTATATAGAACACATGCAAGCTCAATTTGGAGGAAAGGAATAGGGTAAAAGAGGGAGGGAAAGTGTGTCTGAATGGGTTTGTGTCTGCACTCCCTCCTCTCCATCCATTTAAAGGAAACTCTTCTGCTACCCGAACAACACGATTGTCTTCATAGGCACATGCCATCGTCCGATGTGGGCATAGTGGTAGAGAATGACACCATGAGTGAAAATTACACTCTTCTTCAGTAATCCTTTTTAAAAAACGAAAAAAGTGTTTCTGATAAAGAATTCATTTTTCTAACAAGTAGATAGATGGAGATGCTCCCTTTCTTCTTTGAGTTTTATTTTGGCTTAATTTGTTTGGACTGAATGTCAAAAAATTAATATGCTAAGAATTGTTTATTAGACCTAAACAGATGGCTATGGGGTAAGACTTAACACTCGGGCTTCTGTTAACAGATATTTGGTGAGACTTAGAAGGAGGAGACATGAAGCAAAATGAAGGTGACAGTTCCATTTTAAAGGAAAATAAAAGTCTATGAGCTCCTTGAAGGAAATTTAGAGTTTGAAATGATGTTAAGAGCTATAACCCTTCAATTAGTAGAAAGAAATGCCTAGGAAAAGAAATGTGTCTGGAGGCATGTTATAATCCTTTATCTTATGTAAGTTCCCTTAATAATCATATTCAACAAGCACAAATATTTAACCTAGCAATCTTGTTGACACACATGGTAAGAATAAAATTTTTCTCATTCATTTTTTAGTGAGACAGATAATGGTATTAACAAGGTTCTTGTCTAATTCTAGCTTTTCACTTAACTTTAAGGACAACCTGCATCTTTAATTTTGTTTAATGGCAAATGGTCTGTATTTTTAATCACAGATTTTTTTTTTCTTAAAGTACTGTTTTTCATCACCTTCTAGAGAGACACCTATCATTGATTTTCAACTTCTGTTTGAACATCACTGAACTTACTTATCCTTTTGAAGATTCATTGATGAAGTAATCAGAGATTGTCAGAAGAAATCAACAAAGGAGAAGACCAGTCCTGAGAAACATTAGATGCTGATATGCTAACTTTGTGAACATATCTAGTAGCTTTATCACGTAGACAACTGAGTAAGTGCACTTGCTCTCAGATAAACAATATGAGAACCAAGAAACAATCCTTAGGGCTGGGGAAGTGGCTCAGTGGTTAAGAGCACTTCCTTATAAGAATGAGACACTACGGATTCCCAGAACCCATATAAACAACCGAGCTTGGTCTCACAGGTCTGTAACCCACTACCAATAGGGTATCAAAGATCCAAGAATCACCAGAGCTTGCAAAACTATCAGCTAGTACCATGATCAGTAAGTGGCTCAGGCTCCCATAAGAATGGGCAGAAAAGTGGCCAAGGAGGAAACATACTCTGATCTGGCCACAGCCTGCAAGTGCACCCAGCCACAGGTGAGAACACAGGGTGCCAGCTGGGCACATACACATGCATACACACACACACACTGCATTACATTATCCCTGGTGCTTGATAGCCAGCTAATCTAATCAAAGCAGTGAGTTCCAGTCCAGAACTCTTCAGCTTAATCTAATGGTGCAAAAGCAATTTTTTCTTGTTTACATGTTCGTGAATAATAATGCCTCTACTGCATTACAGAAGAAGCAAAAGTATATTAAAAACCTTGGGTGGGAAACAGGAATTGGTTGTCAAAAATTTTTTAAATATATATATTTTAAAAAGGAGAACATATCCTATGACCCAAGAAAATTTCCTTTATAAAAGATTAGCTCTTTTTAAAGGTTTTATCCTGGCAGTTTGCAACCACAAAGATTTCTGCCCAAAGGTAAAGAGACAGATTAGCCAAGTATGACCAACAGGTCAGCCAGTAACTCAGATTTAAAAGAATGGAAATAAACTGCAGGCTTCATAAATGCTTTCTCTATGCCAAGGTCAGATAAGGACAAGGGTCTGAATAGTAGCGATCCTGTGTGATTTAGGGTGCAAATGAGGCCATCTACTGTATTTGGAAGTGTCACATAGTATTGTAATGCACTGCAAAGTCCCTGGTTGATTCAGTGGCGAAACCTCCCACAGCCAGTGTGAAATCAAGGCTGAAAGGCTATGACAGCCTCATGCATTTCCCTCTGCACTGATACTTCTTTGTGTGCCTTCATTCAGCAGTGGAGACCACAGAGCCAGTGATCCTCAAAGCTCCAGTGTTCTTGACTGTGGTTGCTAGGCGGGGAAGAGAGTGATAACTGTCAGGAATTTGCCTCACCTAAACTCCTTTTCCTCTCAGTCTAATAAGAAAATGGCCCTCGCTGAAACTTTCTGCTTTTCTTTTGTGTTGTGATCTGTCTTTTTTTTTTTTTTTTTCCTTTCTCTCCTGCTATGGCTTCTCAATTGGTTTCTGAATTAAAGCTCTCCTGTTTGGTGGACGTTCTGCTTACTATCACCATGACCTGGAATGCTCCTTCCTGTGACCACTGGCTGCCTGGCTCCTTGCTCCCCAGCCATCTGCTCATGTGTCCTATGCTCAATGAAACCGTCTCTGACCCTGATGTATGACCACCTGTCTTCCCTAGGGCTCCTGCTGTAGTTTATTCTGGGCGCTGACCACTGACTCTCTTACACTTGCTTCTCAGCTGTCTGTCCCTTCCACTAGAATCAAAGCCACACAAAACCAGGCACTCACGTGTCTCTTTTACTTCATTATTGCCTGAGCAATAACTGAGCTTGAAATTCAGGAAGCATCTTCCAAATGAATAAGAGACACATGTGGACTTTGGAAAAATTTAAATGGGCAGGCATTTAAAGGTAGGGTAGGAATCCTCTGCAAGGTAAATGCCAGAGTCAAATCAACAAAAACCCACGCTGCATTCAACATCAAATCTGCATTGTGGTGCAGAGTCTACTCTGAAAGCCTATTTTTGAGATTTTGGAAGGGATGGGATTTATCATTTTCATAAAACATTGTGGGTTGGATACATGAAGAAAAGTAAGAAAACCATTAGGAAGAATGAAAGAATAACAGAGTATTCCAGATCTAAGTTAGACAGACAGACAGACAGACAGACACACACACACACTCACACACACACACACACACACACACAGGCGCGCACGCATATGCATGCACACATACATACATACACACACACACACATACACATGCACATGCATCTAAACAAATGAAATTACTCTAGAAAAAAGAATAGAAACTAGGTTTGCAAATAGGACCGCCCACTGTGTCTGGACCAGCCAGTGCAGCTCTCCTGGTCCAGACACAGTGCGATCACTCTACCTGATCAAGTCCTGTTCCAAAAGGCTGACCGCTCAAAGAGGCCCTCCATATCAATCCAGCCCCTTTCATTACCTTCCCGACTGAGTGCTCCTTCCTATTGAGTGGAAGCAGAAGGATCTCAGGGAACAAAAATCTTGAAGTCAGACTTCGACCTTGGATTGAGAAGCAGCTCACACACAAAGTATCACTTCATGCAGCTTTTCTGATGTTTCTCAAGTTCCACTTTCCAAAAGGATATTTTGCTTTGTATGTAATTTTCCCCTTCCTCCCTCACCTTTCAATTCTGTGCTCTCTTCTCTCCCTTCTCCTCTTTTTTGTCTCCACTGCCATCCAATAAGCAGGGCAAATTACCCACCCCTCACTCCCTTGACCATCCCAGGACTAAGTTAGAGTATTTGTTATTAAACTTCCTTTGTGTTCCTTTCTGTGAGGAGCCCAGAGACAGCACCCAATGACATCAGTTGAAGGGGAATTTTTAGCTGGTACGTGGGTGTTTGTTTTGTTAAACTGCAGGGAGGGGAAAGGGCATGAGTGAAGGGTATTTCTAATGAGCATTTATCTCACCTCTGCAGAAATCACCTGGGATGTTGCATCCCAGATTTATGACTTCTTGGCCTGAACCAGGATTAGCTTCATTGGCTGAGTGTGGTTATCCCAAGATGCCACACTGATGGAAGATAGAAGATCCTCCAGAGGTTTATAATATGTGTGAAGGGTCAGGAGAAGGAGGAGCTCAGCTTGCCCAAAGCTTTCCCTGGCACCCATAATCCAGTCAAGCATTAAACAGATCACTTAATCTGACACTCTCAGTACATGGTAATGAATTATTTAGGAATGTTCATTTGTTTCCAGGTAACAAGATCAGTTTCACAGGGGGTATGCAGGCCCCAGGGATGCCCCCACAGGGCTGGATAACAGCGTCCTCATAACCAGAAGCAGTATGTAAACATTGTGGCCCTGTAGAACAGACCACTGTCTTTTTGCCCAAAATTACATACATTGATTGAGTAAATACTGTGCTTATATTCCATTTCCCTCCTCCCTGTCCCCAATCCCCTGGGTATCCTCGGTGGGTACATTGGAACAATCCATGTGGCAAGGGGTTATGGATAGCACAGAAGGCATCAAGGTTGCCCCCCACTTTATGAATTGTAGCTGAGGGGGGTAATATCTCTGGGTCATCGCTCCCACCATGGCTCTTACAATCTTTCTACCCCCTCTTCCGCTCAGTTCCCTGAGTCATGGAGGGTGAGTTTTAAGTCTGTTTCATTGTTGTTGTGACCTTAAGAGTCTCTGTGCTTCTACTTTAAGTTGTGTTGGTGTATGTCTCACTGACTTAACATGGGATGACTGATTGGCTGTGGTTAGAGGTCTCTTTCTTGACCTAACACTGTCTCAAGTATGTCACTTGGGGCCTCCACGAAATTATAACTGACCCTTTCTTATACAATGTATGTGGGTCTTCCCCTTCCCTTCCCACTAAGCCCCAGTTTCCCATTAGAATCCACCCTGTTTCCAGGTCTTCTTTATTTTTTGTGACCCCCTGATTTAAATTATGGTTGCTTGCATTCTCGTGGGTGGGAGATTGTTTAGTGGAGAATAGGCGGTCATCCCATGGCTGCACCACTAAAGGATATGACTTCCTGTCTCCTGGCAATCATCAGTTTCTTGTATTTACTCCGTGGGTCTCATGGGCCCTGTCCTCATGGATGTTGAGATATTGGCAGGCTGGGTCATGTTCAGGAACCCTGACTGCTATGAGTCTGTGGGTATAGCAGACATTGGGATCCAGAAGACAGCATTCTGCAGCCCTCATCCTCGGCTCTTAGGTTCTTTCCACTCTGCCTTCCATGAGATTTCCTGAGCCTTGGAGGCAGTGTTTTAGAGGTCATGTTTAGGACAGAGCACAAGCTAGTTTCTTGACTTTGGCCTTACTATTTGTGTGCATCTCTGTATTCACAGAAAGACACTTCTGTGTTGGGAGCAGTACCAAGACAGGTGCAGCGGGAGTGAAAAAGTGGTTCTTTTCAAGTTTTAATGAAATGTCAATAAAAGGATTGCTCAGTTGTCTCAATTTCTGTACAAGGAGAAGCAGAGCTTGTAGCTATTCATGGGAAAGGCCACAGCAATCAGAAAGAGGTGTGGTAGAATAACTTTATCAGGTACCAGGTGTAAGTCTAAGGTGCCACAGGTGTGCTAACCAGAACTAAAAAGTACCCAGGCTGGATAGCCATGCCTCCAGAAGATGTGAAAAATCAATCCAAGAAAGAGATTGAGAGAATATATGTTTCTATTTTCCAAAAGTAAGTTTACTTGAATGTCCACTAGTTAAGTGTCCATTGAAACTTCATAAAAAATAACTACTACACAAGTGTTTTAAATTTATTTTTATCATCGTGGTATGCAATCTAAAGTAAGGATCATCGGCATTATACTGAGATATAAACAGGAACAGTAACAGCTAAACTAAATTCTTCCTGGATGGGTTGGGAAGTCACCCTACTGATACGGCATTCTTCTGCATCTTAAAGAATGAATTTTATATATTAAAAAAAAGAGTGAGTTTAACTCACAAGAGGCACACTTAAGAATGTGCTGTGATCGCATGGGCTTTGATTTCACAGAGTTCTGTGTTCACACTCAGGCTTATCAGCATGTCGCTGAGTCTTCCACACTTACACAACGGAGGAATATGTTTGCAAAGCGTCCCACTCACTAACGGGTTCATCAATAGCAGAAGTTAAAGAGCACTAACATTAACTTAACAGGCTCAGCTATGGAGAACAGTGTTGCGAGGGTGCAGAGGTTTGAGGTGTCACAGGCACGTGTTCCGTAGAGCTGGGTGTAGACTGAATGTGAGGAGCAGTGGGAGATGGTGCTGGAAGAGGCCCAGGATCCTCGTCATGAGTCCAGGGAAGGAATAGCATTCTCATCATGAAATCCAGGAGAGGAACTACATTCTCATCATGAAGTTCAGGGGCTAGCAGCTCACTGGGAGGTAGGTGCGGGGACAGGGGACTGAGCTTCGTCTTGTAGGACACAGACAGCACATGAAGGATTCGTGAATAAATGACAGTGCAACTATTCTCAAATCTGCATGAAAGCTCTTTCGGACAACTTGGGTACGTGAAGATGTTCTACCCTTATTCCTTACTGCTTCAGAAGAACTTTCCCCCTAAGTGGTTCAAATTAATGATGTTTGACTTTCAGTGTTTACATAAAAGCATTTGTTTGTATGTTGATTTATTTTTTCAAAAGCAATGCTCTAAAACCCCCAGGATTCTAGGAGGTAGTGGAGCCAAACCTGTGAAATGAAGAATCAATGAGAGAACCCATCTCAAAAAACAAGGTAGACTTCCTCCTATTTTTTCTTCCAGGAAGACCGGATGAGTACTAAGATATACAGGATCCCTTGCCACAAGGACTAATACAGAGAGCCCACGGAGGAGGATATACAACTGATCAGGGATGGGGAGGGGGGAATTGGGGAAGTCGGGATAACAACGCATGGTTTGCCCACTAAATAATGTAACTCATTATGGACAATAAATATATATTAAAAAATAAAAAAAAAACAAGGTGAAGAGCAAGTGAGAAAACCCACGATATTCACCTCTGGCCTCCACATTCACGTGCGTGTGTGTGCGCATTCACGTGCAAAACCTAGGATTCTGATTAATACTGAGGAACTTAGTGGTCATGGCCTCACTTGAGTCATCAACCCTCTTCCATACAGTGGGTAATTGCACTAAAATAATATGCTTATCTTTAAGTCATAGCACATCCCACTGCAATGCTTTCCTCTCAGAACACTTCTTCTCACTGATGCCATTAAAGACCCTGTGTATTTTCCTAACCATCTGTTCTTGAAATCTTGGGCTCTCTTGGGCTTTTGCCTCTCCCTTTCTCTGCCAACTTTAGGGCTATGCCACTAGAATTTTCTCTATTTTATCTTGTTTAACTGTTGGGAGAGCTCTGTATGATGGGTGGTGACCTAATCATATCAAAAGGCATTGAGAGAATAAACATGTGGAACGCTGGCTGAAGACTCTATTTTAAAATTTACCACATCTCCCATCCTCACTGCACCCCTGAGGCATTGATGAGAACACGCTTTGTCAGCATATCAGGATCCAACTTTGAAGGTTGAAGATAAAACGCCATGAAACTCAATATTTTATTGACCATTAATGAGAATACCATTTATTATGTGAAACAGTGGCGGAGTCTCTTAGGAAAACCATCTCCCTGACTCAGTATCAGAACAATTATGTTCTGATTACCCAGCTGGATTCTTTTGTGTGAGTATAAATAAATCACAAGTGATGTTTCATTTGGCCTGATGGGAAGCTCAGAACTACGTTGGAGGCCTAAATTTTCCCAACTGAACTGAGCTTTTGCAGGGTTATCTTCTCCGATTCCCTTGACCAACTTCTTTCCTTGGTCTTGGCCACCTGCCTTGCGGGATCCTTGTCTCATTTTCTGAACTTGAATGTGATGCTGCAAGGTGCTCCCGCAGTCTGGCTTCCTGAGTGGCTAGAGCAACCCAGACCTTCATGAGCCAGCTCCCTCAGGACAGCGATAACAGGAGGGCAGAAGAGAATGTCTGTCTCTTATGAACCACTCCAAGGCACATCTTGGATTTTACCTGAAATCCTTTTCTAGTTCTCTAGCCTGTAAGTGACCATGTCTTCCCCAAAACTGCCCTTTTCCTGGTGGCTCACCTTGATGGGAACAGCCACTTCAGCAAGGTTTCATACTCATTTTCTTCTCTCTTCTTGCTTCATGTCCTAAAGTTGCTTTGGGTTTATATTCCTGAAATAAAATGTTAACACCTTGACCCATGCTTCAGGCTGGACTTTCTTAAGATTTTGAGCTCAAACTAAATGTAAAAGCAGTTATTACTGGCCGACATTAGTCCCCTGCCTTTCTTCTTCTTGGTTGGCTGGTTGTTTTTAAGGGTGGAGAGCACTTTTTTTTTGATCATTGAACTGAGTCTGCATTGCCAGTAGTTTGTACTTGGCAGAAACTTTTGCTTTTCATGTCTTTCCTATTAGAAAGCTGAGGGAAAGCGGGATTTCAGTGTTATCCTTCAAGTCCAGCATGCTGACCCCTGGTTTCTCATCGGTACTGTAGGCATGCCAGAAAACACAAAAGCACCACTGACTATAGCCTGCTGTTAATATAGTTGAAATAACGTGTCAGGCTTCCAATATGAAAGCAGATTTTTTTCATTCCTGCTGGAAGAAACTAGAAGTGCCATAAAATCAGAAATAGGCTGCGAGATGCACTTTAAGTTAATATGAAAGGGTGTCGTCCTGTTGACCTGGCATTCTGAAGGACAAGCAATGTTGTCTTTGAAGGATAATAAAACGCTGATGAGCATCTCTCTGTGGCAGAAGGGAAGTGGGGAGGACAGGTTTCTGATTTCCTATTATTTATTATTTTGTTTCAAAATAGAAGAGACAGTTCTCCGTAACCTGAGTCAGAAATAGCCCCTAACACCGACTGTTAGTGATTTTCATGGCCATTCTCTCTTGACCATTCTAAGGATAACCTCAGTTACAGAGTTTTACGGCGCCATTAGCTCACTTTCACTCCTAAACGTGTTGTTCTTTGGAGATTGTGTAATTAGGTGCTCTTTTTATAACATGTTAACCTGACCTCTTTCAGAAGCCAATGTGTGTGTGTTTGACAGGAAACAGACTATATTACAGAGCTCACAAAGCTCTCTTTGGTCAACACAGAGCATGGTTGTGTGCTAAATCTTCTTCTGGAAGACATTTTATTATGATTGTTTTTTAGTGTTCAAAAACAAGTCCTGGAAGGGGAATAATTGGCTTACAGGGAAACCCATTACCCTCTCATTCCTCCTTCACTTTTATGAAAACTGGAAAAAAATGGGAGAAAAAGGGGAGAGAGAAAGAAAGAGAGAGATCCCAAAAGTTGCTCATGCACACAAGCTCCTTGAATGACTGCCGAAGAGCATCAGCACCTTAGAAGAACTGATAGGAGAGAGCCGCATGTCTTCCTCCAGCAAGGAAAAACTTCACACCAAGGCCAATGTCAGTGAACCACGAATCTGTTGGATATACCTTGGATTTCAGCCTAAGGCTGATAAAAGAGAAATCACCACATGCTGAGCATAATGGCATATGTCTGTTTATAATCCCAACACTCAGGAGGCAGAGACAGCAAGATCTTGAGTTCAAGGTCATCTTGAGTTACATGTTGAGTTTGAGGACAACCTGGGTTATGTGCAAACCAATCTCAATAAGCCAACCAACCAACCATACAAAGAGAACAAAAGACTATTGTGTGAACACTATGTTAGAGACATAGAAAAACACACTTAGGAGCTAGGCATGGTGGTGTACACCTTTAATCCCAGCACTCGGGAGACAGAGGTAGGATGGTTGTGTGAGTTTGAGGCTACCTGGAGACTACATACATAGTGAATCCCAGGTCAGCCGGGGATAGAGTAAGATCCTACATGGGGGGAAAAAAAAAGAAAAAGAAAAACACACTTGTGTCTTTTCACAATATCAGAATTTGTTGAATAACAATAAATTCACAAGATCTTGACAGCAATTTGCATAAAACTCCCACTTTCCTTGTTAGCCATGGCTGAAACATAGTTTCTTTTGTTCCAATTTTTTTTAAAGTGTTAACCATCACTTTTTTTATTTTTCTTTACTTATTTTATTATTTTATTTTTTCTATAATTTTTTTCCTTTATTATCCTTAATTAGATACAATGAATGAGCAAATAATGTGTTGGTATCCCCAGTTCCCCGATTTCCCTCCTCCCTGACCCCAATCAGCTGGATGTCTCCTCCTCCATGGGCAGTCTGGATCAGTCCATGGGGTAGGGGGTTATGGATAGCCTAGGAGTCAACCCGGTTCCACCTCCCCTCTTTGTATGTTCTTACTTAGGGGGGGCATGTCTCTGGATAATCTCCTCCACTATGGTTCTTACAATCATTCCACCCCCTTTTCTGCTCAGTTATCTGAGTTATGGTGGGTGAGTATTAAGACTGCTTTATTATTGAGGCCTTAGGTGCCTCTGTACTTCTGCTTTAGGTTGTGTTAAAGATCGTTGGTATCTGTCTCACTGGCTCATCCTGGGTTGACTGATTGGCTGTGGTTACAGGTCTCTTGTTTATCCCACCACTCTCTGTGGGGTTCCATGTGGATCCTCTGGGTAGCTCATCCCTTGCCAGGATGTCAGCTATCAGCTTGCTGCTCCTTGGTAGGGTTGGAAAGGCCCCAGCTCGCTCGCTCTCTCTCTCTCTCTCTCTCTCTCTCTCTCTCTCTCTCTCTCTCTCTCTCTCTCTCTGCCTTCTGAAAAATACAAACAATCTTCATAGGAGAGTGAGATCAGTATAGGTTAACTGAGATACACATTTCTCAAATGGCTAGATTCTATTGTGAGTAGCCTCTTCATAAGTCACTTGTAAAGTGCATTTCTATCTGGGGGCCCAAGACTTTGGTTCCCAGTGTGTTTCGTCCTGAGTCCCCAGTTCCAGTTAAGGACTTCCCTTCCCTGAGTGGATTACTTGGCTGAATTAAAAGCTGATGATTGCCTCCCCCAGTCTCTTAATTACCAAAGTAATTTAAATGACTCAAGTAAAGTAAAACTATAGACTAAACATCATACAGTAAACTCATCTATGTATCCAGATGCATATATGTAAGTTACAGAATGACAAAAAAGAGTTAAAGAGGCAAAGACTTTCAGAGACTTGAGAGTTCAGAGCTGGGAATTTGTTAGACATGGAAAAGTCTCTGCATCGATAAGATTGAAAGAGCTGATCTCTATTGCAGAGGCGGTATAGAAGTAGCTGCTCCTGTTTATACAGTTATAGGAATGAGGAGAAGTTGTATCAGTTGTGGTCTTGAAGCTGGGACAGATACCCTGGCAGAAGCAGCTTAGGGACGGAGGGCTTTATTTTAGCTTATAGATCCAGGTTACAGTCCATCATGGAGTGGAGGGAAGACATGGTGGAGGAAGTGGAGGCAGCTGGTCACATTCCCTCCACAGTGAGGAAGCAGAGTGATGAACGCTGCTGCTCATCCACGTCTCTCCTTTCATACAGCCCATGGGATGCACTGCACAGAGTCAACATAATTACCTTCATAGGTGATTCTAGGCCCTGTCAGGTTGGCAATCAACATGAAACCTCACAGAAGTGAAGGGCAGGAAATGTAGGATTCACACAAACAGGGATGGATGAATAAGCAGATGTGTAGGTGTCACCTTAGAGGGCTGCTGAGAGAGGGCAATGTTGAGCAAAAGCCCCTGGAACAGTCTTCCTTAACACAGACAGGGTTGGTCAGATGGCAAGCTGGTGGGGGTCATTGCCATCACAGTGCTAGGTGTCCACTTATTTATGAGGTTCAGATGAGGGAGTTATACCCTTTCCTTAGTTTAATGTGTCCAATAAATTCATTGACAATATATCCATTCAATGTAAAATTCCCTCCCGTAAATTTATAGGGTGGCTCCCTTTATACTCTGAGAAATAAGTCATTTATCAATCTAAGGCAAACAGATGGTGGTGCCAAACAGATGGTGTCAATCTAGGTATGGAATAATCTTCCACCATCAAAATGGAATTAAAATCTGCATATAAAATGCAGTCTCTTAGGGCAACATCTGATAAGAAGACTGCTTTACACAGTATAGGCGAGCCCAGCCTGACCTCCACAAGAGAGACTTCACCTTGACCTTGGATTTTAAAGTCAGGTTTAGAAGAGGAAATGCTGAGCTTCATCATGACATGTTGACAAGATCATTTCTTCTTGCCTGAATTTAAGATTTGTGGTTCACTGGAATAGTTATCTACATAATTTTTTTCCCTATGCAACAAAGGAAACTTGAAAATATTGGTGGTTCTGATCCCACAACCCTGGGATCAGAATTGGCTTCAGATGTGCTTGCTCACTGTGACCTGGAGAAGCCGGGTTATGAGCCTTGCTTTTGGAAAGAAAGGTCTGGGTGTGACCCACCCAAATCAGCTGAGGATCCTGGATCATGGCACATGATGAATCTTCCTGAGTGTTGAAACCTTCTGCTGATAAAGAAACTATGCACATCTATTTCATAAAGTTCTTGGAAATCTGATAAGATTCATATAGCTGGTGGATCATCGTAATGTCATGGGATATTGGTGTGTTTTTACTTTTATCAGTGTATTCTCAGCACTTAATATATAGCAGGACCTCAAGGTTTATTTAGCAAATGTTTTAAATGACTTAAGGATCAGTAACCTATATACCAACACACTGTTGTTATTGGTTGTAAAGCATTATTTTGCTCAGGATTTGATTGGTTTCTGAATTCTCTTTCTCTCAAAGCTGCCTCAAGATCGTGGCTAACAAATAAAGAGAGGGTAAAAAAATAGAACACTGCATCCATTTGATCTCCTAGTCATCAAAGAATGTCTGAACTTGCATTGTGTCTCCTCCAAGATGGTGTTTAATTGATAAATTAGGTCATGTGCTAAAACACAGTTTACAAATTACTATTTCAACCTCCTCAACTTTTCCCATTAACAAATAATCCTAATATCAGCATCTTCATTTCTGATAGGTCAGCTCTGGAACATCTCAAAAGTATAAACAGTCCTTCCCTTACCCTAACTGGGAAGAGGTTCATATCATGTTTATTCATATTATCACTCTTATTTTGTCCATGATCTATAGTAGAAGAAAGAACCACCTTCAAACGTCTATAGTTATGATACTTCCCCTTCAGTATTCTGCAATTAAATAGGGATCAAAATTAGGTTGATCCAGCTACTTCAACCCTACCAAAATGCTGTTTCAATCTGTGAATAACATGGGCTTTGGGATATTGTTGCTAATTTTGTTCAGTGCATTTGGAAATGGGTTGTTAATGTTTCTGGTACGATCCTATATCCTCTTCTTTTCCTTTCTATGGCTCCTTTAAAAGTTATGACGATTCCTTTGGCTTATATCAATTCCAATAATATAAGCCAGATCAGAGTTATCAGACATCATTTGAAGTAAACATTACAGACTATCAGAAACCAGGCCTCTGAAAGGAAATATGAATGAGTGCTTTGATTAATACGGAAATTTAGAAATCATGACCAAAGTATATTAAATTATATGTTGCCCTTGCTTATTTTTTATAGTATAAGCCTAAAGCACTGATTTTATTTATTTATTTATTTATTTATTTATTTATTTATTTATTTATTTATTTATCTTTTAAGGTAAGGGCAGTAGCCCAGGCTGACCTGGAATTCACTCTGTAGTCTCAGGGTGGCCTAGAACTCATGGTGATCCTTCTAGCTTTGCCTCCAGAGTGGTGATATTAAAGACATGTTTTTGTTTTTCATGTTCAAATTTTGTTTTTGATAATTATAGTTCAGAAATAGATAATAAAGAAAACACACAGCTAAAGAAGAAGAAGCTGTGTTTTATTTTATTTTTCTTTTTTTGTTTTATGATAAGGTCTCAGTTGGTAACTCAGCCTATCCTCACTCTCATGGTCATAGTCAGCCATATGCTGCTGAGATGAATCTCCAAACCAGGCACAATTTGGGGAGGAAAGTATTTATTGATATAACAGATCCAGGGGAAGTTTTAGAAAAGGCTGGCCCCGTTTCACAAGCAGAGAGAGAAACCCATCCAGCACCTCCAGCCAGCACACTCCAACTTCAACCAGCAGGAACTCAGGCCTGAGCTCAGACTGCTCTTTGTGTATATATAGCTGGAATTTCACACCCACCTTAGAAATACCTTAGGGCTGAAGGTCAAGCCAAGGTGACACCTCCTCCAGCCAGGAAGCTGGAGAAGAACTAATAAAAACTCTTGAATCTATTGGAGGATATCCATTCAAACTACCACAATCAGCATCCCTAGTCTGGGATTATATCAAGCTCCACCACACCTAGCTTTATTTGGGTTCTTATTTTGCTGTTTAAAAATGCTTAAAAGTCACAAACCTAGACATGACTCTGTTCTTCCATGCCTCCATTCTCTTGTTACTCTATTTTTATTATGAATATACATACCCTCCCTCAATTCCCTCTAATAAAATGTACAGTCTACTTGTTCCCATAACTTCTATTACTTACGTTAAGGATAACTTGCTATCCATGGGCTCACCAACCCTTTATCAGCCTTTCTCCTCCTTGATCTTGATCTCCCCTTAGTTTTAATTATTTCTAATTTCTTTACATTGGGCTTGGCTTTTATCTCTCAGTGACATCCCCAGACAGTGGAAGCCACTCACATGATTCCTTATCATCTCCTCACTTGCTTTACTCTTATTCTATTTTTGTGTCCACAAAGGATACATTCCCAACAATTCTATCTTCTTTTCTCTTTTTTCTTTTTCTTCCTTTCATAGTCTCAGCTAGATCATGGGACTCTGAAGATTGTCTCCACATAAAAGGCTCTTTCTTTCCCTACATGATTCCATCATCTCTAACCCCACTATTTAGTTGATATTCAGAATTGCATGATAGAAATGTCTACTTGAAGACCTCCCTCACATTTTAAGTTTATCAAGTACAAAACTCAACTCCCAGAGGACTCTTCCTTCTGAATTCAGACTTCTTTTAATGGGCCCTTCATGACCTCTGAAAAGACTTGATTTACCTGTGATTAAATCCAGCTTCATTTGCACGCTCTGTATATACAGTCTAGAACCTTTCTACCATGTTCATCTCTGTGTTATTTATTACTTATCCTTCCTTTTACCCATCACTACCTCTGAGCCCAATCTCTCATTCCCAAGCCTAACTCCCCTATCTGTACTTGCTTCTGTCTAATTCATTTTGGACCCTGATTTCCACATTAATCTTTTGGTTTTTTGAGGTAGGGTATTGCTTTCGCTCAGGCTGACCTGGAATTCACTATGTAGTCTCCAGGTGGCCTCCAAATCAAGGTGATCTCCCACCTCTGCTCCTGAGTGCTGGGACTAAAGGCATGTGCCACCAGGCCCAACACATTAATTTCACTTATGTCCATATTTGTTTGTGGAACTCCCATGGTCTAAAATTGTGGAAAAAAAAGTTTTCTTACAGGCTAACAAAATAGAAATACTCCCATAAGCCTTAGCTCCTCCAGTGGTACGTAGCTGATCAGTACTTCAAGTCTTTAGCAGTTTCTGAAGTCAAGGAAACGGGAATGGAAGGCATCCTCCAATCAGTTCCTGCTGTTTGCACACTTGGACCTTTTTCCTTTTACTTGCTTCTTTCAAGGTACTGGTAAGCCTCATTCTTCACTGATCTGAGTCAAAAATTGATTAACTTAAGATTATTTCAGGTTATACACTTAGATATTTGTGAGCAGGAAAAAATATTCAATGGAGATAAAAAATATTCCATAGAAGTATGTTGTATCGATGTATAATGAGTGACTGTGGATTAAAAAAATAAACTTCAGTATTTAAGGGCATCAGCAAAATTCCTGAAGCGGCTGAGAGCTCAATACTTTCGTAGACTTAAACTTACCCACCATGGCTCAGGGAATTTTGTGGAAGAGGGGGTGAAAAGAGTGTAAAAGGCATGGTGGGGGTGGGGAAATACCTAGAGGCGTTGCCCCTCACCCAATGACTAGTACCTAGAGGCGTTGCCCCTCACCCAATGATTAATACCTAGAAGCATTGCCCCTCACCCAGTGACCATCTGCTGATTGCACAAGTCATATCCCTCAGTGCCGTGATGCACACCAGCAATCCTATGGATGAAGGCCCTCAATGGAATGGGGCAGGGAGGAGGGAAATGGTGGTACCAACACATGACTTGTTCCTACAAAGTTTCTACTTAATAAATTAAAAAAGAAAGAAAGAAATATAGAGCTCATGGAATGAGCTATGTGGTGTCGAATTTGGTACTTGAGGATTTAGATAAGGACAGTTCTTTCTCACAATAATTTAAAGTACTGTGAATGTAGTCAGCATTTCTCAAATGTGATAATGTCATGATTTGGGGACAGACAATTCTTGGTGGCAGGAAGTGGTTCCCTGAACTGTAAAGTATTTTGTATCATTCCCTGTCTCTACCTACGAAGTGCCCATAGTCTCCTCCTTCCAGCTCACAAGCTATGTCAAATGCAAATGTTTCCAGACATTGTCACATGTCCTCTGAACTTAGACAAACAAATATGTGAATACGATGTGTATAATTTTCCAAAAGCAGTGAAAATGGCCACATTTTCCCAGTGGAGGAGTAACTGGACTCAGTTTTAAGTCCTCATTCTAAAAGCCTTCCTGTATCTATTCTTTTGGGCTAAGCCTCAAATCCTCTTGTATTCTGTAAGAGTATGCATAATTCTGTAACGTCCCTAATCATTGACAGCTATGAAACAGACAAGACTCTCAGGCACCATTCAAAACCACCTCTTATAATAAATACACAATATGGCAGGAAAAAAAGCCCAACTGTCCAAACTGTGATAACTCCTGATTGTGGTCTAGTGAACAATTCAGTCATAACTATCTCATCATGTGACAGACCAAACAGATGCAGGGAAGGAAAAAAGAGATATTATGATAAAAGACATTACCAGAACCAGTTGTCACTTAACAGCCTCTCCAGTCTCATAACTGGGTACAGGATTTCCTATGCACTTGTGTTTTCTTTGCCTCAATGAAAAGACAACATTGGGCTAGTGCTGCTTTTAATAACAATATATTTGTCATAGGTAATACTAGTCTTAGTGTTAGGCTGAATCTAGCATATTAAATAAACACGGAAGAGGATTATAGTGAAGCAGATATTGTGTTAGAACAGGGACATTTGTCTCCTGATATCTACCAGCTGAGTGACTCCGCTGTTATAAAAATCCCATTCTATGGGTCACCAAAATCCTTGGAGAGGTTATTCCTCTATTTCAGACACAGATAAATGCAGCACAAAATAATAAGACATCTACCAGTTTAGATAGCTGTTTATTTTTTTAAAGATAGCCACTTTCCTTAGTTTTAGCAGATATAACATTTTTCATCCTAGCAGACAAATTCCCCAAATTGAAGTCTTAAATTACTTTTCCTGTATAACTTCTGCAAAGAAACCAATCCCTGTTTTGATTAAGGCAATAAAATATGCATCCACTATTCAAATATAAAATTTGTTCAAAAGAACCCAGTGGTCAGTGGCTGTGCTGATGGGAAGGAAGTGCCGTACATGTGCCTCACACAATTACTGTCAGGATCTGCGATGTGTCACATTTATTTAAACTCAGCTTTCTTATTGAGCATGTGTTTATTACAAAGCCAGGCTAATTTATTACTCATGATCTATCATCTCCACTCTTCCTGTTTATTATGCAGCTTCTTATTTGTGTATAAGGTGAGGCAGCTTCAAATTTGCAAATCCACACAAAGTGACATTGTACTGTGCACCTGCACTGTGACTGAGGCCTTATTTCATTTTCCACTTTCAGCCTTGCTGATTAGCCCAATGGCAACACTAAATTTACAGGGTCTGCAAACTCCCAAGTTATGACGGTTCCTGGGATGTTAATTATCCCTATTCATATACCCTGTTTATTAGACTTTTGATATGCAGTGTATATGTCTGTCCTTTGTATTCTGGAAGAACGTTACTCAGGCAGTTCCTATCTCTGTGGCTGCTGGTGCCAAAAAAAAAAAAAAAAAAAAAAAAAAGCAGTATGTGTCTCCCAGCCCCTTCTTCTGCTCTTACATAGGCTGCACTCAGACGTGAACATGACCTATCACTATTCTAATAGTCTGTCTTTTCTCCTTCAGAAAAGCCACCAAGTTTATATGCTATTTTAACACAAATTTTATGCTGAGGGAAAGAAATACAAACGATTTTTTCTCCTCCAAATTCTGTCTTGTATCTTGGGGAAAGAAGGTATCTTTCTCTATCTTGAACTTGACATCAATCCTTTCTTCAATCATCTGTTTACTGAAAAGGAAGAAAGGAGGGGGCTGGTGAGATAGCTCAGCTGTTAAGGCACTTGCCTCCAGTGCCTAACGCCCCGGGTTCAATTCCCCAGGACCCACATAAGCCAGACCCACAAGGTGGTGGCCCTGGCATTCTCTCTCTCTCTCTCTCTCTCTCTCTCTCTCTCTCTCTCTCTCTCTCTCTCTCTCTCTCTCTCTCTCTTTCTCTCTCTGTATCTCTCTGCTTGAAAATGAATAAATATTATTTATAAATATTATAAATAAATAAAAAGAATGGAGGGGAAAAGAAAAACAAAAATAGGTATCTTTTCTGAATGAATGGTTCGGGACAGCAGCATGTATTCTTGAATAGAAACACATGTCCTGACCTGGGGTGATTGTTGATATATTGCAGTGGTGGTCTGGGCCTCTCCCATGTTCCTCTTGCTCTCTTCCCAACCCTTGCTTCTCCACTCTGCCCCAACCCTCTCATTTGACAAATAACCTGAAAAGTAGAATAAGGTCACCTGCACTTGATTCTGAATCATTTTAGATAAATGATCATGTCCAGGGTTTTCAAGAAATGAGTTAATTTTATTATTTACAAATAAAAGTCGATAGATCTGTGATGTCTGACTTGCTGCTTGAAATATGAATACATTATAGTTAGGTAGATGGAGCTAATTCGCTTGTGCCTTCCCCATGGGGTTGAGCTTAAGTACCTCACCTGAAGACGTTGTCAAAAAACATGGAGTTTAAAACAGATAAACATAGAGACAAGAGCATGTTTAAGTGGTTACCCTTATTAAACCCTTATTACATACGCCAAGCCCAATGCTATGCATGCACCAGCTTTGTCTTACAGTAGGCTTCCCAACCAACAGATGGATGGGGCAATATGACCCCATCTCACACAGGGGTAAGGACTAAAGCTCACTGAGATTTACAACCCACCTAAGGCCCCACAGTTTTAAGCAGCAGAACTAAAATCCAAGCGGAGGTCAGAGGTCTCCTTGACTCCAAAGCCTTTTCTATTTTCTAATGCTAGGGGAGAGAAGCGGGAATGGTGATTTAAGAATGACCTTTAGATATAAAAGCGGTTATTTTGTAAAAAGACTGTGATGATATTCTCTGTATTCCTGGAAATTGAAGGAGAGAAAGAAAAGAATAAGCTCTATCTGCAGCATGAGAAGTCCGAGTTGGTAATAAAGAAGTAATTTCCCAACAAAGCTTGTGTGTGCAACCAGCCTTCCCTGAAAAGGGCCGTGCTGGCTACCTTTTGATGTCCCAGCAGAACGGATTCAACATCAAGACTTCTCTTTCTCGGGGAATCAACTATGATCACTATTTAGGGCAGACATGAAAGCATAATTATCTGTTGCTATGTAAGACTCTATCTCAAACCTCAGTGACCTAAAGCGGTAGCTATTTTATTATTCTCATGATTTCTCTTTGTCTGGAATTCAGGCAAAATGTCATTTTGACTGGTCTTTAATTCCTGATGTCTCTGACCATGACCTGTTTTCAGGGTGGCTTAGGTCTCTGAAGGCTCAGTTGGAGGATGTGTCTAGCACTTTCTGGCTATTGTCTGAGTTCCTGCTTAGATTCACATTCTGTCTTCTTTCTCTTCTCTCTCTCCCCCTCTCTTCTTTCCCTCCTCCCTTCCCTCCCTTCCTCTCTCCTCGCTTTCACCCTTTCAGTGTTTGGAGGATTTGTAAGCATTCAGCAGAGCAACATGGAAACCATAATGATTTCTATAACTTAGTTTCAGTACCCAACAGTACCACGTCGACTGTATTCTTTGGGTCACAAAGATGGGCCCAGCTGTGGAAGGGGACTTTACTGGCATCTGTCGGGGTGCTCCTGGAATCCATGGCTTTTGAAGATAAACTTCAATAGACCCCTGATAGCTTAGGGTCAAAAGGCATGTAAACAGCTGGTTAAATGTGTTCCACAGATAAACCTTTCATCTTTGGAGGGGAACAGAATATGTTGAAATAGACAAATAGTCTTCTAGGTCAGCAGGGACACTTTTGTGTGTGGGTTAAAGGTAATGTACCCCTCGAAAGTTCTAACATCTTGCTGGGCAGAGAAACATCTGGAGTCTCAAGTGAGTTACAGATTAATAATCTGTATTTTCTCATATCCAAGAGTAAAAACTGCTTAAGGCTAGAGCTTGTACCTTTCCGTTTGCATCTTCACGGCACAAGGGAAAGCTACTATGTGACATATATGTTTGAGTATTCTATCTGAAAATAAAGTCGTATGGGTTTAATTCTTTTGGCAAGGGAGCAGATTTTCATAATTTTAGCCTCGTGAATTGTTATGGGTCATAATTCAAATTTAATGATCTGACTCATTGAAATGATAAGATCCCAGCTTTGGGAAAGGATATCGTTGCTTCTCCGAGGAATGTCAATTATTTTATATGTCACAAACCCCCTCCATTTGCCTGTGTGCCTGTAAATAGAAGCCAGACACTGGCAGCGGGCCCTAGCCAGTGCAAGCGTGTGAGTTGCCTGAGCTGAAGTGAACACGTGTGGTTCTGTATTTGAATGGAGTGAGTCCATCACTAATGATGCTGTAGAGTTCAGAGATTTCACTCTTGACAAAGACCATATGTTCCCCCAGCAGCTTCCTGTGTAATGTTCTGTTTACTGTATATTCAGCTGAGGGTTGGAACAGCTTTACCTGGAGCTAAATATTCTATCCACAGGCTGTTCTACGTGATGTGCTATGTGAAATAGACTAATGTTTCTGAAATCTGTGAGAAGGGAGTTCTCTCACTAAGACAATCTTAAATGAAGTAACATCGCTGCTAAGACGAGCAATCTCTTAGCTTGTCTGTGGGGACCAAGGGAGGATTATGTTGAGCCTCCCATAAACAAAGCACATAAAAAACCAAGATTCATTTTAAAACAGAGCCAAATATCTTCTGTGAATGGTAGGCTATGAATAATGACTTTATTTTCTTGTACTTAGTTGGGCTGGCATCTGGTTTTCCAAATAGCATCTAGTTGTCAGTTGTCTTGAAGTTAACATGGATATACTCTTTACAAAGTTTCTACTTGTTAAAAAAATAGTGAAATCATAAAGATGCAAAAAAGAAGGCAAATAAATCTTACAAATCTGATAGGCTTGAGGATGCTGAAATAAACAAGGTAAGTTCCAGTAGTAATTGTTTCCTCATTCTACTGTTTTGATTAAACAAGGTCTACAGTACGGAATGGTTTATTGGTGAGAAGTTAAACGAATGCATCTTTTTTTTTTTTTATAAAATCTGTTCTTGTCTTAAAAGATTTTATTTATTCATTTTCAAGCAAGAGAGAGACAGAGAGAGAGAGAGAGAGAGAGAACACCAGGGCCACCACCCACCACCTTGTGGGTCTGGCATATGTGGGTTCTGGAGAATTGAACCCGGGACCTTAGGCACTGGAGGCAAGTGCCTTAACCGCTGAGCCATCTCTCCAGCCCAAGAATGCATCTTTTAAATGGTCCCTCGGGATGAAATTATAGATCCACCATGTATTAAAATATGACTTTGACAAGTTACTTATCTTCAGAAACCCTCAGTTTCCTTCTTTAGAATAGTGATCATATTATTTACTCCCATAGATAGCCATGACTGATAAATGGCAAAATTCATTCAAGGATTTAAGAAAAATCCCTGCCACATATAAGCACTAAGTACATATGAGCTTTTATTAAGACCATGAGAATATTTTGCCGGTCTACTGAAGTCTAAGTATTATTACTCGACATAATTTTCACTCCTGGACACATCTGCCAGGTAGACACAACTGAAAATTGAGGAGCTGAGGGTCAGAATCCAGGTGTGCTGTGAAGTGGAGCATGCTATGATGTTTTGAATTGATATCGTTCAAAATTGTTTGACATGAAAAAGCAGTATTGCAATTAACTGAATTTGGCTCATTCATTCATTTCCTGCACAGACTCTTGTAATTAAAGGTCTGGCCTGCAAGTACCCTGTGTAATCAGTAACACAAATTCCAGTGGTGGCCAATTCAATTTCATCCCCATTATAGGGTAAACTTAAAATAAGCTGCATAATAAAATGCACAGGAGGAGAGCCTACTCAGATTAATATAATTCTATATTCTGAATAATTAAACACTATAGTATAATGAAATATTCTTTCATAGTTCTCTTAAAAGTACAGTATGGGAATGAAGGTATTTACTAATTTCTTTCAACCACAGCCCAGTTTGTAAAGCTACCTTGATTGGTTTTTATAAAAATGTATAAAAGATTTCACTGATCCAGATGGTACACTTAATCATATATTAAATATGGCTTTTTAAAAATCGATGACAAAATTCTTTCTAGTGAAATTTGGTGCTTGAAACAATGGATTGAGAATCTCATAAAAAAATGGGGTGGGTTGGAAAAGTCCTAGTCATAACAGCAAGAAAATTAAAATTAAAAAAAATTGATGCTCAGTCTTCATTTGTTTCCCAGTGCCAAGACCTGTAAATAACTAGAGGTTCCCAAAAGAGAACATTTTCACTTCACTAAAGCCAATGTTGGTGGAAGTTCAAGATCCTGGTCCTACAGGATCTACAGACTATATCTCTATAGTAATCAACATGAGGTAGATGGTACCTGAGAAATCACCTCACCTCTGCTGGCTGCAGAGAAGATTCTCTTGATAGACACACCTTGAGAGAGGGCTTTGTCTTCGGTATGTGTGGAACCAGGTATATAAGCATGAGTGACATAGAAATATCTACGTGGATTGGTAGATAGGTAGAAATTCCAAGCACTGGAGACAGGTTATGTTTCCACCTTCTCTGGGTGTTTGTTACCTTTTCTGAGCCGATAAAGCTTTTCAGAAGGAAGAAAACACTGTTCTGTTGAGTGTATTTGTCATTGACAATCTCCTCAACTCTTTGGTACTTCAAAAAGTTATGTCAAATCCTCACTGTCTACAAGGGTTTTGCTTTCAGGATTCAGACCGGGCCCTTGCAGTACATGCCTTTCAGGTCAAAAGCCGGAAAGTCAGCCTCTCCAGAAGTCAGATTAGCACTTGAACATCAGGAGATTTATGACCACTACACATGATTTTTAAAGCAGCTTTGTCCAAGTGCACACCATTTATTCGGTGGATCGTTATATTTATCGTCCACCTTTTCCATACATTTTATGTGCTAGTCTTTTCACTGCTGTTGGTAATATATTTATTTGAGAATTTTAAAGCCACAATTTTCAAGTAATGAATAATATACATTTTTAAAGATTAATTTGACTTACTTAAAATACATTATCTAATCAGTATTGTAAAGGAAAGATCTAGGCAATATGTCAATTATACTTCTAAATTTATGACATCTAGTTTGCATTTCAAGGTATACCATTCACCCCACATTTCTTATATTTCTTCTATGAAACCGGCAGCTGCTGGAAGTGCAGAAATTCTAAAGAGACATAGGTCCTCTTGCCTTCAAGGAGTTCATGGTCTAGTTCAATACTCTCCAGTAGAGTTCTAATGTAAGTCACATTTTTAATTTTAATAATTCTAATAACCACTAAAAAGTACCAAGAAACACAGCACTAATTTCAATAGTAGTGTTTAAACGCTTAAAATGGTTTTGTTTCAACATATGAAGTTTTTTTTTAATATATATTTATTGTCCATAATGAGTTACATTATTTAGTGGGCAAACCATGCGTTGTTATCCCGAATTCCCCTATTCCCCCCCTCCCCATCCCTGATCAGTTGTATATCCTCCTCCGTGGGCTGTCTGTATTAGTCCTTTTAAAATTATGAATGGGAAGGTTTGTGTGCTTTTCTTCACAATGAAGTGTTAAAGCCCAGTGTGGATAGCACACATCAGTAGCTCAATTATTCTGTGTAGCTTATGGCCGTCTTTGGAACAAAAGAGATATAGTTTTTGCAATAAGAGTGTAATCATCACAACAGGTTAATGCAGACCTGGGCTTGGTGTTATGGGAGGATAGGTACTTACCATAACATGGGAGATAATAGATTATCCATCTCTCCTTCCAATTTACAGATATCTTTTTTGAGTATTGAATGAAAACATGAAGTTATCCAGGCCAATATGTTTGCAAGACCATGCCAGTGGGAGTGAAGCTGGGGTTTCTGGCTTTACCACTTATGAGCTGGGCTCCCCCAGCAAGGTGGATTAAGCATCAGTGCCCCCTAGGTAGGTGATGGGAAGATTAACATGAGAAGTGTATCTGTCACATTGGCTAATACACAGTAGACACTGTCATGGGAAGTTGTGGGTCCTCAGCCCGGAGAACTCACTGCCCATCAGTGTCCATGGGTGTCCAAGGAGCCCGGGTGCGCAGGGCCTTGGACAGCAGTGAGCACTACGGGCACAGACACCCAGGAGACAGTCTCATGGACAGCTAGTTTATTAGGTTGGGGAAGGTGCTTTTATGCAGGAGGGAAAAGGAAAGGCAGGGGAAGAAGCGGCAAGGGGATTGGTGGGAGCAATGTAGCCTGTGGATGTCTCTAATTAGCATGTAGGGGCTTCTTTGCTGATATGGGTCAAGAGAGGATTGGCAGGGGCCAGTAACCTGTCTGTGTCTGCTTTGCATAGATAAGTTAGGGACTTTCTCAGCCCCTGGTAGAGGGGCTTGTAGGAAGATTACACAGAAGTGACTCTGGTTAAGCAGCAGATGTGACAGCTAAAGGGGAGTTGTATCCTTATCAGGAGTTCTCTAGGGCAGGAGGTCACTGGGCTTGGAGAAGGAGACCTAGGGCTCATCAGCATCCCTGCCTGCATGCCTGGGAAGGGGAGCGGCCCTTGCAGGTCCTGACTCCACTCAAGACCACTAGGACCTGGCTTTTTAGATCAAGTCCTACATGCAGGGATTGGACCAAGAATCTCAGAGTGAGGACCTGCTCAACCTTCCTATCCAGGGCTGCAGTTCATGCTTAATTGCCCAGATCTGTCCCCTCACAGCTCCAGCTTATGTTTAGTGGTGCCCAACAGGAAGTTACTAAATAGTGGTATAAGTGAACAGAAAAAAAAAGCATGTACACAAAGTACGTTAATATATACATGGATAAAGGACAAGTTATTCTCAATCTTGTCTGGACATTAGAATTATCTGAGAAACCTTAAAATGTAATGATGGGAAATTTAGATTAAAAAAATTCAAATGACACTTTAAGGAAGCAGACCAATCGAGGGAGGAAGTCACATATTCTACAGAGCAGTCGGTTCATCTCCAGAGGATCTTACTGCCAAGGTAAACAGGGGATTTTAGTGCAAAGTGGGCCCTAGGGACTGTTTGTTTGTTTGCTTGCTTGTTGCACAGGCATAAATTATTTGGGAAGAGAGAATACTAAAGTTATCTTCACAAAGTGGTCATTGACCCAAAAGAACTTTAATCAGACATTCTCATGGATGAAGCCACACATATGTTAGTTCATGCCCAGATCTCAGTTGTCAGTCATGATGATAAAATCCGTGTAATTATTTGCTTCATCCGACCTGCATTGTGACTTTCCCTCCCTCCCTCCCTTCCTTCTTTCCTCCCTCCTTTTACTCCTTTCTTTCTTCCTTTCTTCCTTCTTTCCTTTCTTCTGTCTTGTTCTTCTCACCCTCCTTCCACCATTTCCTTCCTTTTTTTTTTAAGTAGAAGCTTTGTATGGACAGATCAATGCTGTTTCCATCATTTCCCTCCTTCCTGTCTCTACACCACTGAGGGGCCTCCATCCTGTGGAATTTCTGGGGTTCACCATGGGGTTGTGGGCTATCAGTTATGTGAGCATCAGTCAGTCATTGTGGGGGAGCAATACCTCTGGATAATCCTTCCCACCCTGTGGCTCTTACATTCTTTCCAATGTTATTGGTCATTTTCCCCCAACAGCTCATGTAGAATTTTCTAGCACTATGCCGGCTAACCCTTTGGGAACTGGCTTCCTTCCAGATTCCAGCCAGATCTCTTGATGTTCTGTGTTGGTAGCAGGTGGTGTCTTCAACTATAGGGTAGGTAATCGAGTGCTTTGACAGAAGACTGTCTTGTATTGGGGACCTCTTAGGTCTCTCCAATAAACAGCTTAATTTTTGACCCTAGTTTTTTTAATATGTATTTATTGTCCACAATGAGTTACATTATTTAGTGGGCAAACAATGAGTTGTTATCCCTAATTCCCCAATGCCCCCCTCCCCATCCCCAATCAGCTGGATATCCTCCTCCGTGGGCCGTCTGGATCAGTCCTTGTGGCAGGGGACCATGGATAGCCTAGTACTCAGCCTGGTTCTCCTGGCCCAAATGTGTTATTACTGAGGTGTGCCATGCCTCTGGATCATCTCCCCCACCACGGCTCTCACAATCTTTCCGCCCCCTCTTCCTCTCAGTTCCCTGAGTTGTGGTGGGTGAGTATTAAGGCTGCTTTAATGTTGTGAGCTTAGGGGTCTTTGTGTCGAAAATTGTTGGTTTCTGTCACCTTGGCTTATCCTGTGTTGATTGAATGGCTGTGGCTGTGGGTCCCTTGTTCATCCTGTCATTCTCTGTGAGATTCTATATGGATCTTCCATGATATGACTATGGTGGCTCCTCTCTTGCCAGGATGTCAGCGATGGGCTTATGGTCGGATGGTAGGATTAGATGGGCCAAAGCTCTCTCGCTGCATCCTGAAAAATACAAACACAATCTCCATAGGAGAGTGAGATCAGTCTAGGTTAACAAATATACACAATTCTGGATTGCCAAGATTCTATTTTTAGTAGCCTCCCCGTCAATCGCTCCCATAGTGCATCTTTTCTTGGGAGCCCAAGAGTATGGGATCCAGTGCATATTGCCCTGAATCCCCAGTTCCAGTCAAGGGTTCCCCCTCCCTAAGTGGAATATTTGGCCGAATTAAAAAGCTGTTGATTGTCTCCCCCAGGCCCAGGCTCCTCCATTGCATGAGTGCTCCTTTCTTGGTTCCGTTCTCTCCCAGTAGGAGGTATGATTGACCCTAGGTTTTCAAAGCTTCTTCTCATTAAATGTGACAAAACCAATTATTTAATTTCAATTCACAAAAGGTAATCTTTGTTGCAAATAACAAAAATCATTTGATATTGAACTGAGAAGCTTTACTGTGGTTTAGTTAATAGACTATAGCAAATAATTACTGTTAATTATTTGTGAAATGATAATGGCTAGAATTAGTGTTAATGAATTTCAGCATTAAAAATGTTGATTGGGACTGGGGAGATTACTGAACCTGTTGGCCTGGGGTTCAGTTTTCCTAACAGCTATGTCAATTCAGATGCAAAGTATCACATGCATCCATGATCCCAATGCACCTTTGACAATGGGAGGCAGAGCCTGGAGAATCCAAAGCCAGCAGGCCAGAAGTCTGATGCTCTTTTGCAATCTGGCAAATTGTTGGCAGTAGCTAGAGACCCATTCTCCAAGAAGGTAGAGCACAGACACCCCCAAGGTGTCCTCTGACCTCCACACACATGCCATAGCTTGATATCCATGCAACAAATGAGAGAGAGAGAGAGAGAGAGAGAGAGAGAGAGAGAGAGAGAGAGAGAGAAAGAAAGAGAGAGAAATAAACAAAAAAATAGGCTCAGATCAACAAGTGTGGTGTGGGCTTGGTAATTGTCAAATGTTGGTGAAATGTAGGCAGATGTGTAACTAGTTTAAAACCAATAAATGAACTGTTTGAATACACACACACACACACACACACATATATATGTGTGTGTGTGTGTGTGTGTGTGTGTGTGTGTGTGTGTGTGTAGTAATTAAGTGTTAATTCAATTCTACAAAAGGGAAAACACTACTTCTTCAGCCCACAGGTTCTACTATGATTTGTCTGGAGAGAGCCTGAAAGGGGAAGGGAAGCATTGTTGCTTTTAAAGCTACTGAAGCTGGGTGTGGTGATGCACACCTTTAATCCCAGCACTTGGGAGGCAGAGGTAGGAGGATCACTGTGAGTTTGAGGTCACCCTGAGTCTACATAATGAATTTCAAGTCAGCCTGGGCTAGAGTGAGACCCTACATTGAAAAACAAACAGAGAGAGAGAGAGGAAAGAAAGAAAGAAAGAAAGAAAGAAAGAAAGAAAGAAAGAAAGAAAGAAAGAAAGAAAGAAAGAAAGAAAGAAAGAAAGAAAGAAAGAAAGAAAGAAAGAAAGAAAGAAAGAAAGAAAGAAAGAAAATGAAATGAAATGAAATAATAAAAAGCTGCGGAGACCTTTCGACCTTTCTAACAGACAGGCACTGCTAGCCGGTAGGAATCATACAGCTGATCCCAAACAGGAGTCTGGAGAGGTGGTCAGGTGCTATGCCGTCATAAAGGAAGTATAAAGCCTATTGGAAATGGAGGGCTTTCAGCTGGGGATTGAGGTAGTTGTGCATGTAATTAATTTACCAAGATCCATTCTGGCAGGCTGTAGAGAATGGAGCCAGTGTAAGAGTCCAGGTCACTGGAGAGGGCAAGAGAAATGATGAAGGCCTGAAGTCACAGTGAATGAGTAGATGCAGAGAGGTCATGGATGCCAAACTTCTGCTAAGGGGACTAAGCAGGCAACAGAGGAAAGGCTACTGATGGCATCCTCTTTTTGATCTTAGCAATTGAATAAAAGGATGGAAGTCCCATTAATAA